>NJDC01003490.1:116767-133931 GCA_002245475.1 Calephelis virginiensis
GTACCGAGTGCCAGGGGTTCCACGTTCAATATTTTTTTGTGGTTCTCGTTTCAAAGATTCATGAGACCATCCTCAGTTAATAAACGGATAACTTGATCACTTAATATCAACCTAAGGCTTCCCTGGCTACCTACAACCATTCACATTGTTTGTCTATTTTGTCAATCTTTCAAATGCCATTATTTCCTTCTTTCTACTTCTGTCGTTCTACTTTTTGCTATATCTGTGCGATAGAAATATCATGTGACTAGTGGTAGAGTCTCATTCTGATTAACTTCGGCTTAAGTAGGTATTTCTACACTGAGTTGTCATCGTTAACCTCGCAAGGAGAAAGAGGGATATATAAGCTAAATGTGTCTGTCTCTCTCTCTGTCTGTGTGTGAAAAAAACAAAAATATTCACTCACAATGCGAACCGACTAGGCCCTTAAGCGGTTGCAGTAGAAAGTGCAACGTCGAGATAAGTATTCATAATAGATAAGTTATTTTGTTTATGCGATCTTTTTGTAACGGTACGAGCCTAATTGTTTTTTGCTGCCGACATCGCTACTTGTTTTACGTATTATAAACTACATAGTTTAAAAACACTATTGCTTGAAAAGAATTTAGGTAGGTAAGTATTTTGATTTTGTTTGATTTGATTTGACTGAGACGGCATCATAACTTTTGAACACATGGAACGATAGTTTGTGTATGTGACTAGTTTCATAACTATTGTATGAATAGACCGATTCTAAAGCGGTTTATTTTAGTTTGAATGTTGACGGTATTGAGATGGTTTTTCGATTAGCTCGTAATCCTCTGTAGTCTAGCAGTCCAGGTATTGGACTTGACTTCATGAGGTCCCGGGTTCGATTCCCGGGAATGGGAAAGAGAAAATGTGGTTTTCCAATTTTCTAACAAAAACATTTTGCTCGGGATTGGATGTTGCCATCTATTACATTGTGGGACTTAGTGTCTTCGGTTAGTCGTGGGTGCCCTGGTTGTGCCCTGCCTACCTCTTCAGGGATATGGGCGTGAAGATACTTAGTAGCTCGTAAAAGGCGAGCATTGCCTTTATGCGTACAACTGTCACCAGAACTATTTGTTATTTCTGTCGCGATTTAATCAGTGCTTGCCCATGTTGTGTTTTAGTTTCAAAGGTACAGTAGCCAGTATCATATGGCTATGAGATGATAGCTTTAGGTTGATAACGTTGCCTTACTGTCTTTGGTATCTATAGTCAAATCGGATTTAAAATTAAACAAAAATTAAGTTTGCAAAAAGAGACCGTGACAGTTAAATACTGTAAAAGGCAGGCTACTATACTGTACGTGGTATAGTTATCGTAATGTTGCATTAATGTGCACCATTATTATCTTTGATGTGTATTGGCGAGACGTATTTTTTCACAGCAGGCAATTTTTGCTATTTAGTCTTTCTACATTCTGTAAAAGTAAGTGACAGCAGAAAGCAATTAGTCTGGTATTTTACTAGTAGCACAGACAAAAAAATAACTGTCTTTGGCTAGCGACAAAATAATTGCTACTCACTAAATGTTTGTAAAAGTCAAGTATGAAAATCCTTAGCGGTATATTTTGCCTAGTCTCCAAAACGGCTGTACTTGTTTTGATGACTGGCATATATTTGATACTACAAGTAGTAACGTAGGCTACTTTTACTCCAATCTAGTGTACCGAAACACGGAAATTTAAGAACTTGATTGAAGTGATAAAAGTAGACATTACATAAACTCAATTTGTAGGAGGAGGAATACAAAAATGAATAAGAAATGTGTTACAAAAATAATTTATTAACTTTTACAAAATAAATAATACACCTTACATTAGGACTAGGAGAGTGTGTAAGAGATACCTATCGATTTATGGTTGTTTCCGTTTATCCAAGGGCTTTAGCTTCACCCAACACTTGTATGGCTGGACCGGCTTTGACAACTCCATCTCGGATGTTTCTTCCCATTTTTTCCTATAAATATACACATCAATTACTAAATGTTTATTCAAAACACTTTTTTCCAATGAACTGTCAAATTCAAGTATTTTTTGTTACAAGACAACGAACACGCGGGCGGGGGGTATTAAGAGAAAGCTTTTATAGACAAGCCCCCTAACTAATAAAACTTACACGCCCAAAAAATGAAATTACACACCAGACGAAAAGACGGATAACTTTTATTACTAAACGCAATGTTGTTGATGTATCAATCTCACATGGTCGGGACCTTAGGCCACGTGTGCAAGTCTACTGGATACTCTAGCCTCTGGCATTGAACACAACAGTGGCGAGCATCAATGTTATGATAGAAAATTCTGTAGGTTACAGGTGTTTGAGAAAAAAACGACCTACATCTATCCATTGGTTATATAGATAGTCCTCGTGATGGTACCAATCCGAATCACTTGCCGTAGCATTCTACAACCTACTCACAATCACTATACTCGCTTCCCTCTTCGTCTCTACTCGTACCTGGTACTTGATTATTAGTGCCAAATACAACTAACTACACAAGGCCAAGCTCTATAATCCTTCACCTTTAAAAGTTTCGTTATTTAGTGTTTAGTTATTTGGCACGAAAATCAAATCTATTATTCTAGAATTAGGGTACACCTAAAAAACAATCAGACAATAAAATCAATAGAAATAATTGAATATGAAGTGTACAAGTAAATGTAGCATGTCAGTAAATGCAAAATACGTCGGAACAAAGCAAACAAGTGTTTGTTCGTTTGTCTAACCATTTACATTAACCATTCACTTATGTGTCTGTATATTCATTCTCAGCTCATTTTAGAAATGACTGAATTTGCTGAACAAGAAGTAATTTAGTCTGTAACTTTTATCCAGCTTCATGCAAATATTATGCTAACCTTCAAATGGTAGAGAATACATGCAAACATAGCTTTGGCTGAGGGGTTAAGGTACATGTCTTACTCCACTGACTAAACGGTAGGCTCGCGTTCGACTCCCGACAGGGGCAGAAATTTGTGTGGTGAATAGCGATGTTTGTATTTCTCGGTGTTTAATAGAATAGGATGTATCTACTTAGAATTTCTGTGTATAACCACACAAGTAAACAAATCATGTGCACGAGCACTCTGTGGTTAGATCATTTTAGGCATTTTGTCCAATGTGTACGGATATTTATTATTTGTATTTAATAAGGTTTTGTACACGAGGATTTTTTGTATTTTACGAGTAGTAATACACATGATTTTGATCGTACCTCAAGTACTTTTGGTTTTAGGCCAAGCCACGTCAAAAGTAAATTTTAATAAAAGTACTTACAATTTTCTTGAAGATCTTCCATTTTGGACTCGGCGCCGCTAACACAGAACTGAACACTAATAAGCAAGAGAACACGATGAAGAAAACTTTTGAAAAATTCATTTTTATAATTTATAATTACTGTTTATTTCTTCGATAGACTTATTTAGTTCAAGTTATGTTTGTTGAATGATTCTTCAGACGGGCTCGTGTTGTTTATATACTAAAAACTTAGCAAATGTGTATAAAGTGTAGTAAATTTCCCACACTCGAAACTAAACTGTATCCCAAAGTGTTACGGTTCATTTAGCACCATCGTGGTAGTATTTGCGGTTGCAAATCTTATTTATTGAAAATGAACTTTACACCAACGAAATAGGAGATGCTTTGCAGTGGATAATATAGCTGCATTAACGATAAGAGGTCAGGAAGGTCAGTTGCGATATTCAATGGCTTGGGAAGAGGGACTTTTCTTGGCAAATCGTACTCCAAAATAATTATAAAAATCCCCGCGTTGTTCTTTAGCTTCTTTGAAGAACGAAGATTTGATGCGTGTCAGATGAGGCAAGCGTCGATGTACTTGTCACTGACATCATGACCTTATAGAAGAGTTTTGCTTTTTTTTCGAAATGGCTAATACGTTGCCAACCGCGAGGTTTTTAAAACTTCACCAGACTATTTTGGGGCGAGCAGAGTGCTCAGACCGATACATCATTATTTAATTGGATTGGACTGTTCCCTATAATGCCAGCAACAAGGGCTGTCTTCCTTAAGACCGTATCTCAACTTGGTGATGCGTTTTGGTTACTGGGTGGACTAAGTGGAGGAGTAGTGGCGGCTTGTCACTCGGCGTTAGGCGCCGGGCGCAAGGGAGATCTTCATCGCCGGGACCAGCGGCGGCGACGGTGTTGTGTGACGTTTTGTGAATTTGTGTTCTGGTTGGGTCTTGCGTTAGCTGCGGTTATTGGGTCCGGAGGATCCGATAACGCGAGGCGGGGTCTTCTGTTTTTGGTAGGCGCGTTCGTAGGCGGTGTGTAGTCACACGCGGTTGCTAACACCGGGTTCGGGTGGGCATCTAGATCGCGATATAGGTACTCGTTGCGAATGTATCACGGACAACCGGTGGCAGTACAGAATAGGTTCATATTCTGAAATATTTGTCACTTTTTAAGGTGGCACAGGAAGGTATGTGCGAAGGCTACACTAGCGTAAGCTAATATAGGCCTAACACATGTGTTGTAACACATGTGTCACTCTGTTATCAAGTGACATTTTACTGTTTTTATTAATTAGATAATAGGGACGGCTAAGTACGAGCTTAGCCTTGTTTGTGACACGCGAAATGTGCGGTTTGAACGACATAATATTTTTTGTCTAGAGTGACCCCTAGATATTTTGTTGATTTCTCTCAAGGGATATCTCTGCCGAACAATCCGATGGTACCCGGGTTATGACTGGGTCTCATCCGTTCGCTAGGTATGACGTCTTGATTAAAGTACACAGCTGCATTTTTATCGGGGCTTACTTCTATACGCCACTTCCTGAACCAGTCGCCTAGGAGGGTGGCCACGTTACGGAGAATTTTGCCTAATTGTACCCCGCAAAGGTGGAATATATATAGAGCCGGGTCGTCGGTGAAGAGGGCTACGTGGACGAGCGGCGGTCGGGGCAGGTAGTTCGTGTACAGGTTGTATAATAAAGGTGAGAGTACTGAGCCCTGCGACACTCCCGCCTCTAGGGACCTACTACTAGAGACCGTCCCTTCTACACAGTTTTGCGTAAACTTGGCTTAATTCTTAGCACTTCGTTAGACATTTGTACAGACTTTTACGTCAGATGTCCTAAACGTTACGTACGGTCTTTGGCGTAGATGTTAAACATACTTGTGTGAAGGGCTTAACATTCCTCAAGTAGACAACGTTGTCTAGAGGCGGGAGTATCGCATGGCTCAGTACTCTCCCCTTACCTTACCTTAGTATAAGTACGTACTTATACTACCTATAGTAACTATTATTAATAGTAAAAACGATTTATTTGTGTATGAACCGGGTACATTTAGTAGTTATAATAATTATTTATGCTTCGCCTATTTCACAAGACTTGAACTGTTATACAAATTTTATTAAAGACTAAAATTTATTATTTAATTTGAAATTATTATTTATTAATTTTATAATTTATCTAAACATTATTTAAATTATTACATTTTTCACTTGTTTCTTTTGAATTTATAATTTCCATCTACTATTGGCTGCCTGTTCCAGCTTCACTCGGCTGGTAATTTTTTTTTGAACAGAAATTGAGACGTAAGCTATTCTATTTTCATTTAATTTTAAATAAAGAAGGAATAAATAAATTTGATATTTTTTATTAAGTTGCATCAAACTGCACACGGTGTGCAAATTTGATTGGAATCGGTTTTGTAGTTTAGGAGTCCATCGCGGACAAACTACGTGACACGTAATATATATTTCAATAAAATAATATGTCTTATCTAAATTTTCATTTTCTTATTACTACATTTTTGAATTTTATAATGCATTTGAAATGTTATTATTAAAATTAAATATAGGTAAGTTAGTTTTTAAGCCACCTTCACTTTTCATTTACATAAATACAGTTTTTGATCAAATCTAGTGGATTGTTGTGTTTCGTCTGTATTTAATTCAAATAAATGTGAGTATCTATGGTCTATGCTGTTTAAATGTTGATAGTAAGCTGCTTAAGCCTGGGAACACGTTGGCCCTCCAAAAAAATATAGTAGGTATGTGCTTAGTAATTGCATTGTTATTAACCTTAAGGCTCGTGACTGTCATGGACGATTTCTATAAATTTTAAAGAAAAAAAAGATTTTGCCCCAGACAGGATTTGAACCTGTAACCTTTCGTCTCAAGCACCAAATGTTTTCATCATTACAGATGAAATTCACATTTAAGAATGGCCATAACTTTCGTTTCTCGCAAAGTATTTTTATTTTAGCACTTGCCCTGTGCTTGGGATAGATTTCTATAATTTTTAAAGAAAGAAAAAAAATCGCCTAAATCTATCCCAAGCACAGGGCAAGTGCTAAAATAAAAATACGTTGTCATGGAGGAATCTCTGAGGAACTGTTTAGTTTGATCTCTGTGATTAAGTTTGAAATTTGAACTTCACTAAGTTTCTTACCCACCACTTTGATGTCTAATAAATAAAATAAATAAATAAATATCCCTGGACAAACCACACAAATTGAATCTAACCCCAAAGTAAGCAAATGATATGCTTGTGTTATGGGTGTTAGTCAACAATACTAATACATATAAATACTTAAATAGATACCAGAATAAATTTAACAAACACCCAGACCCGGAAATGAAGACATCTAAATGTTCATCCCACAAATGCCTGCCCCCGTCGGGACTCGAACCCGAGCCTCGCGGTTGGTCGGTGTAGTAAGGCGTGTACGTTAGCCACTTAACCAACGAGGCGACTAATGTATGTGGCAATCCGCTACGGTGAAATTTAGAAGACATTTTAAGTGTTTTTTATCTTACCTTTTTGGACTCAGTTTGTTGTTGTTGTGACAGCAGTGTTTCCAAAAAGATATGAGTTAGCAACCTTTAAGATAAGAGCGTACTCATTCCTGAAATTTTTGGACAAATATCAAAGCCTCGGGATGGGACGCAACATTCTCTGCTTTTCAATTTTATTAGCGATATTTCCTATGTTTCGTTCGCTCTATTCAGTTGGTTAACCCTTCATACGTAACTATTGATATGTATCCAATTCAACTTTGGTATCGTAAAAATTACAGTTTTAAAGAGAAAATAGCTCTTTTTAAAGCCTCACGCTAGGCTTATCAGTAACATTAATACTCCTATATTTCTAAAAAGAAACTTCAAATTCGTTAGAATGTTGGCTGAATAATTGCGTAACAAATACACAAAAAAACATACAGTCGAACAACAAAAACTCGTCCTTTTTTGAGTCGATTAAGAAGATTTCATCATATTGATCAAGTGCCTGATTAAGCGCAACAAAACTGCAAAAACCGCATCCAATATTTTCACTAGGTACAAAGTCGCGAAGACAATTCATATTTCGGAAGGTATTCCCAAATGGTCTAACATATATTTTACCAACATTACATATATTTTACCAACTAATAGTTTTTGAGTTATACATAACTAGCTTTCTCACATATAACCTACCTTACTTAAAAATAATCACTAAAACCGATAGCTATTGGCCGAGTTACCGCGTTGTTAACATTTTATAAGTATATGTATAGCTAAGTTTAGAGAAATAAAAAGTCTAAATTATTATTACAATACAGGTTTATAGAAAAGCTGCGTCATCGATCGGGGCTTTAGTAACACGGTAAAAACCCTAACAGTTCTCAAAACTCAAATTATATCGGTACTTAGAATTACGGTTTTTAATTGGTCACTCATATTATGTGTAACTAAGCTTTAAGTTTGTATGTATGAAAACTTAATCAAACTTAATTGTGTTACTCCAATTTGCAATTTTTTTTCTTTATGTATGAAAAGTTAGTAGATAAGTATGTTTACGCCCGTGTCATGAAGAGGTAGGTAGAGGTACAATTACGGTATCTCATTTCATTGGAAAAACAATGGAAAATACATTTTGAGTTGCCTAACTGAGGAATCGAACCGTTGATTTTTGTAGTCAACTTCAGCACAAGACAATAGAAGCCAGTCAGCGATATAGTCAGTAGTATACATTCTACTAGTTCTTTTCTAGTATATATTCTATAGAAGGTATTTGACTTGTTAGTAGATAAGACATATTATAATATGTCTTATATTATTTTAAAGATTTTCTTGCAGACAAGCATAAATAATATAATGTTTGTAATAATAATAATAATTTATTATAATTTCAGAAAGCGGGCTATGTTTGGAAACGATGGTACTACACGGACGATATTATGTTATACTACTGGCTGCCAGGGGAGTTTGTTTCGCCGTTTCTTCTCCCGACTGGCTAGGTTTGGAAACGGTGGTAGTTTACGGTAGACAGCGCTAAATTTAATTATGGTTTTTAAAAGTTTTGGTAATAAATAATTAAACTAGTTATAAATATAATTAATTGGCTTAAAAGTTAAGCACATGTAATTAAATAATATTTTTTATAAATGATAAAATATTTGCACACCAAAATACGGTAGAATATGTTGATATACTTTTTTGGAACATCTCATTTACACACATATTCCGCAAACAAATATTTCTCTTTCTTTCTTTCTTTCTTACCATCAACTGTGGTTGGAATTTCATTAGAGCATTTTTAACAATAGATAATTGTTGTTTTCCACAGTTCTTTTTTATTGTGATATATTTACACATAAGCTAACAGTTACCTCTTTTTGCACCATCGTAAGGCTTTTCAAATTATGCCTTTCATTTTAATTACATGTTGAAAATAAAAACAACATTGTGTTGTCGATTCTAGGCTTTCTTGAAACTTTAAAGGATAGCCCACACTTTAGACGGCCCGCAATGGGATTCTTCGCTACGCTGTAATCCCCCAGATCGTTTTCTTGTATTTTGTATGCATCGACGCACACTTTTCAGAGCGAATTTATGCTGTGAAATGTGATGCGCTCCGACCCGCCGCACATTTTGACAAACCGCTACGCCTCGTCTAAGTAAATGTGCGCTATTCCTAAAGTCAAATGTAATAGAATAAGTAAGTATCTTCACGCCCATATCCCCGAAGAGATAGACAGAGGCACAACCAGGGCACCCACGACTAGCCGAAGACATTAAGTCCCACAATGTGATAGGTGGCAAGCCTATTTTTTTTTGGTATAAGAAAATTGGAAAAACCAAATTTTCTTTTTGTTGTCCGACCCGGGATTCGAACCCGGGACCTCAAGCAGTCAAGTCCAACACCCGGACCACTAGACCACACAGGCGATTAAATCTAATAAAATAGTAATAAAACTAAATTTATTAAATTAATGAAATATTTTTTTACATAATATTTGCTACGTGTACAGAATATGGAACCCGCGACGAAATTTAATATTCCAATTTTTTGTCAGTTTGTCTGGTTGTCTGTTCACTTCTTGCGCAAAAACTTAACAGTTTTTAAAAAAAAATATACAGAAGTATCTTTACGGGTCAACACTTAGGAAAATTTAAACCATATGATTATGATGTCACGAGCAACTAGTTTAAGTACATAGTTAACCTGATTTTCTTATTAAGCAGCTCGTTAGAGGCAAGCGTTGGTTTTGGTCAATGACTATTGGGTCGATATTTGCTATGGCTTGCTTTGGTTGCTCTCATCGCCTCACCTTCTCTTGGCTGAGATGCCTCAATTTGGCTTATTAAAGCCGGTAGATTTATGCAAGAGACTATACCATTCTCAGGTTGGCAGCGCATCATCATCTTCGACATGAACGGCATTTATTTTTATGATCGGGCAATCTTGTTGCTTGTCTGCCATCCGGTTATTTATGACATATATATTTTTGTAAATAAAAATTGTTCTATTTTCAGCAATTCTGATCATTTCATCACCAGACGAAAATGACGAATTCCACGTACCAACACCACAGCAACAACCCTTGGAGTTTGATTTTCAAGTAAATAAAACAGAATTGGAAATTGAACTGGAAGTTTGCATGTCGGACTTCTCTATCTGTGTTGGGATTGTCAAGTAATTATATGAGCGGATACTGCGACTTTAACTTTCTTTTTATACTGAATTCTGTTTAATAATGTACCGGTTTAAACAGTTTTATAATTGTCAGGTTAGATACTTCTTTTGTCGGCGAATGGTGGAATTATATTAAAGCCACAATTTAACAAACTCTATTGTACTTTCCACAACGAACTATACCTAATTATTTTTGCTAGTGGTCGCCCGTTGGTCGAAATTCGACCACAATAAATTTTAATATCATGTTGATAAGAACGCTATCTTCATTTCTCAAGACCAACTACTTTGTTTCCAAACTTTTTAATGCGCCATCTGTGATCTTTTATCGTTATCATCAATGTATTTGATTGTGTGTTGAAATGCAAATGCATGGTAGTGTGGGTGATGGTTTATTTATTGATTCAATGTACTTTATAAGCATTATTATTGACAAATATTAGCGTTCTGCACTTCTCCTACACATAAACTATAAGTGTCCCAAATTGTATGCTCCTGCGTCGGCGCAATTCTCGTAAAAAGGGTCCAAATATTTGGCAGCACGAATTAATATATAGAAACCTCAAAGGGTTTTGGCAAGGTTTGTCGGTGAAAATTCCTGGAAGGTTTAAATTTTTTTAACATGTTAAACAAATGTCGTTATTTTCCAGTAACTTTACACAAAACCTTAACTAATTATACATCCAAATCTCACTTGGTAATTACTCTATCTGTCGTTGGAAATCCTGTATAAAATCCGTTCAGTGGTTTTCGAGTTCATCGGGAACAAACAGACTCGAATACCGTATTATAATGTGTACCTACTGATAATAATATATCTTAAACGTGGCTACACCCGTGTATCTATTAAGGTTATGTAGCTCTCATGTATTAAACATTGCAAGTCAAGTAAAACCTTGTGTTTATTCGCTCTTTTATCCCCGCATCCTATGGTACCCCTGCAGATAAGGCAAAGAGTAGAAAAAAAGAGAGTTCCAAGTGAACGAAATTTTGCCAAATAGTCAAGTATGTAATATGTAGGTAAATGTACTTATAAATATTACTTTTTCATTTTTGTATTTATAAACTATTAAACAAAAACAAAGGACACGTTTAAAATAAGTTCTTTTAATTAAAATCTAAATTCAATCACAGTTTTTATAACAAGCTCTCAAAATAACTCTCCATGCATCGGTCCCGCAGTGTTGCCAACTCATTGATATCCGTAAATCTACTAACAACGCCAGTGCGGTCTAGCGCCGTCGCGATCCGACCACCGTCTTTTATATGATTATTAAAACTATTTTTAAAATATTGTGTTTTTTAGAAAAAAGACAATATGTGCGATAAATAATCAAAAATCTAAGAAGAGCTTTGAGTCGCTGTGTGACATGGAATATGAAAATTGCAAAATGGCATCTCCAGGTGAGATTCTAATGTCATCTCCGATATCAGTTTTAAGTTTGATCACTATCCGTCTTTTTAATAAACGTGGACTAAAGTAATCCAAAGTTTAAACCTTTAATACAGTCTTTATTACAACGGGATACACAATATTATAATATCAGCTTAACTATACTGCTAATTTAATATATGTTTATTAATAAGGCGGAATAGGTTCAGGTGAGAGTCGTGGACAAGTAACAAAGAATTATCATATTGCTAGCTTCTTAGTTTTGTCCGTATGCCAATTGCCTTGGTGTAACATACTTGTATGCTACAACGCGGTAAAACTCAATTTTTAACCCTCGAAGCAAAAAGTGGGGTGTTATAAGTTTAACGTGTCTGTCTGTCTGTGGCATCATAACTCCCGAACGGAGGCAGTGATTACAAACTAGTTTTTTTTTATATTTAAGGTAACTGTCACGGGAACTCTTTGAGAGATAGCTAATTAAACATTAGCCTAAGTCATTCTTATTTTATTCCAAGATTTAGGCTATTTTCTAAAATCTTTTATTACAAGTGGTTGAGATGGTTTAACTTGAACATAATATACTACTACTACTATATATACACACATTAATGGTGGTTGAATACGTAAAAAAATCTAAAGAGAAAGTAGAAATTTTTATCATGATCAGCAATCAAAATATTATTTATGACGCGATATTTTTTTAATTTCAGATAAGTGGGACTATTTACATGATAATGAATGTGGTATAAAGAATGGAATCTAACAATAGAACATAACACACATAACTATTGAATAAATACAAAGCATATTACAAAGTATTAATCCTATATTTTTCAGGGAATAATCCACTACAATAACACGCAATTCACACCATGGAAATTTATTTTGGGGTTTAAGAGGGCGGTCTATTAGGTTAGAAGATGTTTATTGACTTTTGCTTTAAATATGTCTAAACATTGCTTTAGGAATACAGTTCCAATCCTTAGCAAAGGGAATCATATGTGGCGAACATCTTAGTTTTAAAAGTAGAAGAAGAAAAAGTATCTTCACGCCCATATCCCCGAAGAGGTAGGCAGAAGTACAACCAGGGCACCCACGACTAGCCGAAGATAATCCCATCCCATCCCATATCCCACAATGTGATAGATGGCAAGCCTATCGCCTACCGGGCACATATCCAATCCCGAGCAATTTTTTTTTTGCCTCATGCAGTCAAGTCCAACACTTGAACCGCTAGACCACAGAGTTTAGTTTTAGTGAAATTTTAATCGGAAATTTGTAAATCCTTACAATGTTAAAACGATTAAGTAAAGTACAATTAAACTATAATGATAATAAGATGCACTTGAATTCGGAACTCGACAAAACCATTCAATTAATTATTTTATCGATGACTTTAAGACTATTTACGTATCCGTTAAACAAATGGCTTCCGTCCCTCAATTTGTTTTCATTTTACTAGCCTATAAACTGTTCGTAGATTACATGCAAATTCGGAGAGCTAGATAATACTGAGAGATACAGGTAGCAATTTTAAATCACGTCAATGAATACTTACATCATTACAGTATAAGAAATACGTAAGTTGATATGTAATACAAGTAGTGACAGTGTAAGTAAGAGTATAGTGCTATAGGTTTTTCTTTCTTGTCCGTCACAACTAAAAATGTCAAAGATTTAGGGACAGTGCTGTATAAAACAAGAGCCGACTATTAAAAGTAACCTTTGTGTGGTTCTGGTGCTCCAAAATTGTGTCGGAAGACATAATACCAAAACTGATTTATAACATCTTAAAATACTTCATTTACCATTAATTTCAACCAATCATTTGCCCGTGACTTCATCAGTGTAGAATAGTTATGTTTTTCATACAAACTTTAATTTCCTGTAACAGTCCTTTGAAGAAGGTTTTTGAAGGAAATAGCCTATATTTGCACCCTGAGCTTTAGCTATATGCAAATCAAATTTCATCAAAATTGGGTAAAGCGGTTTAGTTAAACACACCGCCCTCCCCCTTCATAACTGCCCGCCGTCTTTGCACATTGTGCGCGCAGTACTAGATCATTATTTTGCTGTGATGCTATTTTAAAACTGCGATATCACCTAAAATATTTATTTAAATCGAATGATGTACAGGACAATTTTGTCTTAAATTAAATAATTCTGATATAATGTAACGTATTTATTTTGATAAAGATTGATATCAGGTTTATAAAAACACCTCCGCAAATCAAGCATCCTTTTAGAACAAATTTGGTTAGCATAAAAAAAGATCTATCTTTTAAGGTTAGCTCATTACAACAGTAAGCTAACCTTCAAAAATAGATAAATGATGATTGCGGACTTGCTTACAACTTTAAAAGGGGAACAATTCTTGCACACGTGATTCTTGCGAAACTTTAACCGTTTACGCAGCGCATGCAGCGGAAGCTCAAATCGCCCGACTTTGAAACATTCTTCATTGGTGCTCCACTCCTATTATTATTCTATAGCTTTCCTAGATAAATGCTATACAATACTATCTAACACTGAATTATTTTTTTAAATCGAACTAGTGGTTCTTAAGATTAGCGCGTTCAAGCAAACAAACCCTTCAGCCTTATAATATTAGTATAGATGATTTCACAAGAAAATGAAAATAATCCTAAAATTAGACTTGACATTCGGGAAAGACTTTTAATTTTAAAATATTCTAATCGTATTAGAAAGCTGGAAACATATTATCATCCGCAGCTTACGGTTGCGACTTTCAGCCGCGACTGACATTTGTGCACATTCCATCCGCGGACGCTTAAGGCTGACATAAACATCCAGTGCGCCAGATATTTTTCGGACGTCCGAACGTTCAAAGTCACGTTCGTGACCTACGTCCGATAATTTGCAAGGCTCAGTGCGCATTTTGTTATCTATCAACTGCGATCTGTTAATTTCGTCTTCCCAACGCTTACAAAAAAAAACACTTTTTGGGAAGACACAACTTTATCATATCTTTAGTACACTTTATTATACTTAATATTTTCGCACTACACTTTACTTGACTTTTATTCGCGAGGTACTCGGATTTTACTACCGACACGGGCCCTAGTGTGGGCAGAGTCAACCCGGATACTAGTCAATCTCCTTGCTGGGGCCAACCGGCAGGCAGAAACCAGGTCCGTTGTTGGGCAGCAATTCGAATGATAATATTAGACTGACTGAATCCTACGGAAACTGGTGTATTTATACTGTATTATTGCTGAATTGCGATGTTTACTGCAATTCAGCATTTAGCTGGAATGTAACAGAACGTCAGCTACGTTCTATAATTTGTTTCTAGCTTAATACTTTGACCGCCTAGTTCGTTAAGTGTTAGAGTTTACGCTTAACTCCACCTACCTACCACGAGGCTCGGTTGCGATTTTCAACGGGCGTAGGCATTTGTGTGATGAAACATTTCTTGATATCTGCATTTCTTTGTCTGGGTGTTTATCAAACTTACCTGGTACCTCGATCTATTTATTTCTATAAACTAAATTTATTAACTAACACACAGCATAAGTAATAAGTAAGTTGCTTACTTTGGGGTAAGATTTAATTTGCGTAACTTGTACAACTAATCAAATTCTGTAACATTAACGTATTTTTAAAGTTAGTCTCAAAGACTTACAACCTTTTTCATACATCTTGTTGCTTTGTAACATTTCAGTAAAACAAGCTAGTGAGAGACAATAAGTAAAACAAGCTAGGCAACAAATTTTATGCATGCTGGGATTGAGTGATGGAGGTGACAGATTTTGAGGGAATAGCTATATTTTTTTTATTCTTCCCAAGAATACGCTCTAGCAGGTTTTCCAGATTTATAAGTTGTTGCAGGGCCATAAGTTTGGATGAGCAGATCCTGTAGTAAATGCTACACCAGCTACGCCGTATCCGATGTATTTACTATCTACCTTCACCAAGACTGTGTCAATCTGTTTGATAACGGTATTTTTTTAAAAACCTCATCCGAGATGGTGTTAAATTAATTATAACCGCAATACTTCTTATTTATTTTTTCCTATTATTAAACTATTGTTATCGCAGAACCAAAAAAAAATTACTTCTACAATTACGTTTACATGTTCCTGGGTTTTATTTAACAATGTGTTAAACTTAAGAAAATTGAGTGATAGAACCCTGTGTGGCATGCTAATGCAGACTTATATATTTAGTCCAGGAATATGTCAGTGACTCTAAGGACAGCTCAGAGTGATTAAGGTGTTCAACATTTTTCCCTTTTCACCATGCTCCATTCTGTAACAAAAATGTAATAATTTCCAAAAACTGTAATATTATACTCGCCTTTGGTCCTAGCGGTCCAGGTGTTGGCCTTGACTTTAGGTCCCAAATTCGATTCCTGGGTCGGACAACACAAAGAAAATTCGGTTTTTCCAATTTTCTTGTAACAAAAAAAATGCCCGGTTGGCAATACGCTTGCCACCTATCACATTATGGGATTTAGTGTCATCGGCTAGTCGCGGGTGCCCAGGAGGTCCCTCTGCCTACCTCTTCGGATATATGGGCGTGAAGATACTTTTTCGATAATATTACCCACTTAATAATAAACAAAACATATAAATTATGTATGTACCAAAATGACGGGGAGGGACCGCTAAAATAATCGTATGTTGATGTGATATTACACTAACGTTTATGTTAAAATATCACAGTGAATAAATATTCTTTTTTCCATAGCAAAAAAGACGGCAAATGAGTCACACATACAAAATAACAAGGTGAATGTAATTTTGTAAGTTTATTAAGAAAATGTGACCACATGTCTGGGGTAACGTAGCTCCTAAACAAAAGGGTTGATTAAGATGCATTTAAAAAAACGGTTCTTAGCTACAATTTATAATATCCACGCGGTTGAAGAAAACGCGCTTTAGCCAACTACAAAAAGGAGTATATTATAAATTTGACTTTACGTTGATTTTTTTATGTTTGTTTCGTAATTACTCATCCAATAAGGAACACATTGAGATGGTTCCTTTTTGTAAAGATAGGACATGATTCCGAGGCAGCCCTATGGAAATTTTATGAAAATACGACACGTTCTCGACGTCAAGGTTCTTGAAAATTCATGCATCATTGAATCCAATTCAAATAGTACTATATTTTTTTATAGAAGAGGAGGCAAACGAGCAACAGGGTCACCTGACGGAAAGTGATCACCTCCGCCCACAGACATCCGCAACACGAGGAGTATCACAGATGCGTTGACGACTCTTTTCTTAAAGTTTCCTAAGTCATAATCGTTTGGGAATATCGCCCTCGGTAACTGATTCCACAAAGGTATTATATGGTACAATAATTTATTCTTGACATGATTTGATGTGTGTGTGATCGAAGTAATGAAATTGGTGTGGGTTTTTTTGTAGTTTTACTGCGTTCAGATTACTTTCTTAACTGTGGTACCTTACATACATGTCCCGAGCTGGTCCGAGTTTCCTGTGTAGAATAAATAGAACTTCTTGCCCCGCAGCCCTTATGAGTCATCATTTATTTTACAAAGTTAATATGATCTAACATTAAAAACGTCCATGTATAAGGCGAGCATAGGCTAACGGTCACTAGCACCGTAACATCAGACAAGGTGGAATCACATTGTTATCACCAACTTACCGATTCTTGCTGCCATAACATCTTGTCGTTGACGTGTACTGGTTCTGAGGATAAAGTAGCCGGTAAAAAGTATGTGATGGAACTTAATTCTAGAAAATGACGCACGCACGCACGCAAACACACACACACACACACACACACACACACGCTCACACACACACGCTCACACACACATGCACGCACGCACACGCAC
>NJDC01003490.1:142953-154210 GCA_002245475.1 Calephelis virginiensis
GTGAGCAAACGCGGCACCCATCGCGCCGACAACTTTTTCATACCCAATTCTTCGTGCAGAATATGATGCACTGTCCCATCTGCGATGCCTACAGTTTCAGCTAACTCGGAATCTTCAGTCGCCGGTCTGCCAACACGAGATCGTGGATTTTTTTACGTTTTCTTCTGTAGTAGCCGTTTTCGGTGCACCTGGGCGTGGCTCATAAAAAACCGACGTGCGGCCACGAGCAAACTCGTTGAACCAATTTTTGACGGTCGTCATCGAAGGAGAAGAGTCACCGTACACAGCATCCAAGCGCTCTTTGATTTCGCTGCGCGTTTTCCCTTCCAAAAACAAGAATCTAATCACCGAACGATATTGTTCTTTTTCCACTTTTGCAAAACCGACCGACACGCTCGCTTCAAAAGGCTGTCAAAACAAAACAAACGATGGGAAAAGACTGAAAACTACTTGATAGACTTTAAAAAGCATTTACTGCACGATAGTAAATTTTTTGTAATAACAACGCCATGGGGCGATGAGGCTAAGTAATTATTGAAGGCCCCTCGTACATACAAACTATAGGTAGCTATTAATGTCAAGCAATACTAAGTTCGACGGGTCCGTGAACTATGTAATAATTTACATTAATTTGTGTGATCTTTCTAGATATATTCATTTATATCTTTAATAAAGATGTCGCCTTTCGGATATGTAGATAGTGTATCCATTGAATATGTAGTGTATTCATATAATGTTTTAAATCGAAGTGTATTCATAGATATTGGTAGCTGTAATGGATATTCCCTGAAGAATATTTAAGAACCTTGGGAATGACATTTAATAATCCTCCTTTCTAAATCTACATAACTCACAAATTCAAATATTTGAACAGGGTCTTGGGTGGCGGCAGCTTGCGCCAATAATTTTGAATATATGAATGATAAGCTGAAAGATCTATTGTGGATATTTTGCAGAAATATCAGTTCTATAATTATAATTTTCCCCGCGTCGGACCCGCTTCTTCAGAAGAACTTAGGCTTACTATGTTACAAAAAAAAGATAGTTTCCTTTATTTGAAATTAACTTAACTCCTATTCAACCAAAACAGATTTCCATTTCTAGATTATTCCATAAGTAAAGTCAGCCTTCCGTATTCTCATTGTACCTGTACCATAAAAATGTTTTGTCATCTCCCATTCTTTCCAAATCCATAGAACCTCTCTCTCATTTTTTTCGCCAAAACTTTTTTAATCAAACTCTCTATTTCTTTCTCTCTCTCTAATCTCACTATTACAAATAAGGTTAGAGCGTAAATAGATACTGCAAGAAATTTAAATAAATATACACACACCTCATGATATAAATACCTGTCCCCTTATATAATAGAAATTGGCAAGCATCGTGGCTAACCTAACCCCTCGTCTAACGTGGCCGTCAATGATTCCATCACTACAAAGAACGTTGATGTGTATCGCCAACAAATCCCTGAGTTTAACAGAGCCCTTACCATGAGTTTACAGCTTGTCAAGTTTACTATACTCGCTACTGTCCTTGTTAATTATTTGAATGAAAATTGCGAACAGCGCCTCTATAACTAAGAGAAACTCGTTTTTAGACCAAAAGTGTCATAGATTTCAACACGCAAATTACCGAACGTAATCCATACCAACTCATGGTAAAGGCTCTGATAAAGAATGCTACTGGGCGTTAAGTTAAACCTTTGTACTTATTTGTGCAGAAAATTTAAATGAAATCAATAAATTAAAAAAAATGAACATTTCACTTCAATGTAAGTATCCGTCGTTTTCCAAGACAACCTATTTTTACCTTATATTGATAAATCTTCGGTAAGAGTTGTTATCGGTCACTCTTAAGCTAAAACTAGAATATGTCAGTAGCAAGTAATGACAAAAGACAAACAGTTGACAAAAAGTTGTAAAGAATCAGACATACCTAGTTGCAAAACTCTATCCTCTCTACTGTTAAGTTCACGTTGTTAGCAACCAAAGCCACAGTCACACAGTTGGTCGTACTTACTTGTAAGCTGCAGGACACGCTTTAAGGAACAATATACAGCCCCGGTCGATGAGGTCGGATTTGCGGAAGACTGAGTTTTTTGGATAGAAACGCACCCGCCATGGTCTTGCATTTGACTTGTTCACGTAATTGGCACTCGACGTTGTTACTACTGAATGAATTTATATAATTACAAATTGGTATCCAATATTATTATGTGCTACTATTATTAAGTAAGTAAGTATCCATGTCCCCGAAGAGGTAGGCAGAGGCACAACCAGTGCACCCACGACTGGCCGAAGACACTAAGTCGCACAATGTGGTAGGTGGCAAGCCTATCGCCAATCGAGCACATATCCAATCCCGAACAACATTTTTTTAATTGGAAAAACACATCTTCTTTGTGTTTCTCGATCCGGGAATCGAACCTTGGACGTCATGAAGTTAAGTCCAACACCTTGACTGCTAGACCATAAAGGCGATAACCTATTTTCATTTAACATAAATGTTAACTATATGTCCGTCTGTTACGATTTCATAGGTAGCCAGCTAAACCAATTTTAACAAAAGTTAAAATAGAACCCTGGTCAACTTACTATAGATTACTGTGTTAAGAAGATTGAATATTGTTTTATGAAGAAAAGTATGATATAATTATTAGTCACAATTTTTCCAAAATTGTGAAATATATAAGTAGAGCTCTCCCACGACGGAAAGTATTTGCTTTAGAGATCGCAGTAAGAAATAGCTTTCTCTCCCCTAACATAACCTTAGACTTTTATTTAATTTATCAATAAGCATATTTTGATAAATAAGTATACTTTATAACTTTTATTAAGATAACCTTGTAATATATATCACATATTTCTTGTACACATGCATAATTGTAAGAGCTGGGTCTGTAATTTTTGAAAAAGTTTTTGTTAAAGACAGTCTGTTGATAGTGTTGATTAAAGCATATTCACTGGAAAGTACAGATTGAAGATATCTTTGATCGCAGTAAAACTTGAGGTCTTAGACTGGTATAACAAAGTAAATAATCACATATGTACATTTCATACTTACATATAAATATAAGAAATACAAATCCGTGTAACATTTCACTTCCAAACGATAAAACAGATTGCTTTATTCGAGTAAACCATAAAATATTAATAACTTTTTGTATAATCGTTTTCTGGGCGAATGTACCTGTGACTTCCAATGAGTTCGATTATTTTTTTAATAGCAGATGCAGTTAATTTGAAATTGCATAATTTTATTGTTTAGGATCGCTGTTAAACTTAATATAATTTATAAATAATAAAGTTGCGCAATTTCATTATATGTTATCTAAATTTATAACACTAAATCAAGCTAATGAGATAAGTGTTAGGGGTATTAGTCAACGATACTAATACATAAATAAATACCAGAATATTTTTATAACCACACCCAGAACCAGATATACAGATGTTTACCCACAGATTTAGAATGTACAAGATCCATGAATCGTGGGAACGAGAAATCCTTAATAGATACAAATTGACCTAGAGGAAGAGAGAGAGAGACAGAGAGAGAGAGAGAGAGAGAGAGAGAGAGTCGGGCACTGATATGACAATGTTTAAGCGGGTGATTATGAGCTCTTCATAGCGACCCTGTCATACAGTGTTGCTGTGAATTTATTTAACAATGTTATGATTAATATAGAAGAAACCTTATGTGCAAGTATGGCGTCGTATTTTGTAAATACATGTGATGTAAAACGTCCAATTTATATACGTTTGATATGTAAATACAATTTTGATGTTGGAATATTTAGAACTGTGCTTTTATAGTTTTTTGCTATTAACCTACTCGGAAAAAGAGTTTTATAATATATTTATTTGCTTTATTTTATTAAAGTGTGTTTCGTAAATTTAAACAGAAATAGCCAAGGTTTTAAGTAATAAATTGTTTGGTTACGCTAGGGTTTGACACAGCTGTTATGTCCTAAGTATCGATGAATGACAATATCGAATAAACAAGTTACATAGTACAAAACAGAGTCGCGTTTTTTGTCCTTAAGTCCCTTTGTACGCATAAAAAAAACGGATTTTGATGTGGTTTTTTTTTAATAGATAAAAATATGTTTAAAGAGGAAGGTTTATATGTATATTTTATACTCGTGCGAAGCCGTGGTGGGCCGCTAGTGAAATATATTTCTGCTTAAGACTGATATGAGCTTAGTCCCTTGATGAATCTTTTTATAAATACTTGATTTTAAGTTTAGTCATTATGACCTTAAATCGCTTTTTTTCCAAAATTTGATAACAGTTTCGATGTTTTAATTGAAAATACTTAAAAATTTTATTGTTTCATTTAATGTTGAGCAAAGTTTTAAAGATATTTAAAACACAACTGCTAAGCCCGTTAGTTTTTTGGCCATATAACTTGAAATAATAATTATTTGAATTTCCCAAAGAATTCTTTAGGTAAAAATATAATTTTAAACAGCTATGGCTGGACTTCCTTTTAAAAACTCTACCGCATAAGCACATGTGAAAACATTACGCGAATAATACTCACGGCTGACGGCTACTTTACTATCTGTATGACGCAATGATAATTTGCTAACTATATTACGCTATAACCGGAACACGATAGTGAAAAGCATCGCAGTAGCGGCAGAAAAAAGTTAAGACGGTGACACAAAAACACGGGCATGACGTAGAAATCTACCAATTAATAGTCTCTACGGAAGTTATACGTATGGGCCCTGGGGGCTGGTTGCGTATCTTTTCAGTGATGATCACTAGTTAACGTCATTTTATGTGATAACGTATATGGTCTTATTACAACCCTTTTTTGACTCAACATTAACAATTTACTCACACGTAGATATAGTTTTCTTCGTCTCGTTTTTGAACTGACAGTGTTTACGTAGTACATCCTAAATTTATGTGTTTACCACGGAAATGTCAGCCCCTAAATGTCAAAAATTAACCCTCCCCCCACCTGACACTGTTACGATAGCGTCAGGAACAGCGAAAGCGTCGGATATCGACTAGTTGCAGCAACAACAGTCAACACGGGACCATACAACGCTGGCAGCATACAACGGAGCAGTTGTCTACGGACCAGTACGGACCTTTACTCCCTCAAAAAACGGTATGTTATCGCCGAATTTCATACTGTGCTTTTCGTGATTTTTATTAAAAATATCTTCCGGCCGGTAAAATATCTTCTCGCAAAGTGCAAGCACCTTATACAACGCGCGATATACGACATACATATCCAAACTCGGGCAAAGTTGTTTTTATCACAAATAATAAAAACACATTTTAAGGTACCCGACCTCATACAGTTAGAGTTATCACCGCACGACTAGACCACAGAGGCAATTTGTAGTTATTTACTAAATAACAATGTATTCCATTTTAATGTAAATAGTTACCAAGATGAGGCCATATTATGGTTCAAATTGCGTAAAAGTTATCAAATATCTGTCGCTGTAAGCGCTCTCTTTTTGCAAGCTGTAAATTTACAATTTGACGGCCTTGTTGGTCGAGTGGCTAGCATACTCGCCTAACTACATCGACCATTCGCGAGGCTCGGGTTCGATCCCCGACGGGGACAGGCATTTGTGTGGTGAACATTTAGATGTCTGCATTTCCGGGTCTGAATGTTTATTAAATTTATTCTGGTATCTATTTAAGTATTTCTATATTTCGATGTATTAGTGTCGTTGACTAACACCCATAACACAAGCATATAATATGCTTACTTTGGGGTTAGTTTCAATTTGTGCAACTTGTCCAGGGATATTTATTTCTCGGTGAAGTTGCAAAAAATCGCGAGATTAGCAACAATTTAGTCATTTAAAAAAAAGACATCAGTCAAAAATATAGTTTGACCCTTTTTCTCCCTATATTTTATGATATAAAACAATGCAACAGAAAATTAATGATGAGTGCCTGCATTTTCCATCTTACGGATATGTGACGGTAGGTCAACGGTCAAGCTAACAGTAAAGTATACCTTGAATTGTTGTATGCTGTAAAGTTAGTTAGAGTTTAAAAACTCAGTTCTATAAAACACTTTGATAAAGTTATCAACTTGATCAAAGTGCTAGCTACATGGTCTCCTCTAGCAACATTTGTTGGCAACCTACGATTTCCATCTTTGAAGTTGAATGTCATTACGTATTTTTTACCTTCAGGAAAAATGCCCGATTGTTTGGTTTTTAAAAGAATATTATGTTGATGTTAATATGTCGAGAGTTCTCGTAATCCCCAATCTAACAACTAACATTTGGGCACGCAATATATTATATAATATTGAGCGAATGAGGTTCCTGTTTCATCATTGTCCCGAAATATAATGCGGACGAAGCAAGAAAAGATCATGACATAAAAATATTAATTTTCTGAAAATGCTTCCTCTGTGAGACTTCCTCAATACTTTTCGAGAATAAATATCGCTATTGTGGAATGAAACGGTCTAGAGAATGCTGAACGTTACAAATTGGATGAAGTCTTTCGGCAAATTCGTGAGCAAAGATATTATAGTTAATAGCTCGAGATCTTGTACTTCAGTCGCATGGACAGACGCTAGTCATTTATAAAAGCTGAACGTTTCTTAGTCTGCTTCGAACATAAGTATGAGCAATGTAGCTACGATGAAATTTGAATATTCGTAGTTATTTGATACTACGACTACTCCTTACATTAAAAAAACTCATTTCGCTCAACGTTATGGAGATTTTATAAATTTTATAAATCCAAGTTACCTTCTATGTGTGTCCCAAATTTCATAAAAACCTGTTCAGTAGTATTTGCGTGAAAGATTAACAAATAAACATAAAAATGTTCGAATTATAAAATTAATAGGATATGTATTTATATTGACATTAACATAGTACGTATTTTAAAGCAATAATATGAACTCTACACAAGCGTATAAATTGCTTATTTTAATGGTTCAACTTGGGGGCTGTTTTAAAATATGTTTATATCAGCATCAGTCAGTTGATAATAACATCAGTATTTATAATTGTAGTAATCCGATTGTAGTAATCGACCACACTTGACCAAAAATCCCAGCCATAATCTAGCAACCAGTAAAGTCTATAGCGTCTATAGGCGACGGTTGTTCCTTGCCAACAGCAGAAGCATCTGATACAAAAAAATATAAAACTTACTGTAACATTTATTTAATAAAAGTTACAATTTCATTTTAAATCAAAATGTTGGAAACTTTAGTGCCTACCTTCATCCAAAACTCTTCATTCAAAACTTAATTTTAATGTACTTCACCATGTTGTCCGGGTCCGTTAAGCTAAATAGACACTTTGCCCGATGGGCAGCTCGAAAGAGGCGAGCAAAGATTAAATAGCTTATAACCAACAATACCACAGGTAGAGTGCTAAGGAGCAATCTTCCCGGGTCTCCAACCGTCTTACACCATTACGACTCTGTCATATTTCGATCTAGAGAATAGTATAGCCTTGCATGGTAGGTGTAATAATTAAAAATAATTAAACTTCATGAACAAAAAGCGGTTTTACTGCCTCGTAACGATCTATTCCAGACAAGTACGAGTACAAAATAAGAAGGAAAATTTATATATTTTTAATAATCTCAATATATTTCAAGACCCATGTTTGGACTTATTGGGGCAGTCATAATATTATGTATAACCAAGATAATATTATGTATACCTAATATTATGACAACCTACTACCTAATACATTTCTACCTTTTAGCCACAATATACAAAGTACGAGTAGATAAAATGTATACCCAAAGAATCAATGACAATGAATGTAACATACTAAACATCTCAAAGATATTAAAATAACATAAAATATGAGGTTATGGAGTTTTCTTAACTAGCTCTCAGATTTAGCACATCTCTTTGGACTCTTCACTGGGTGTTTCAATTTCTTCCTCCTTTTACTAAGTCTGATGCTTGTCCTATGACTGCTACCGCTGGTCCAGCACTAATAATAGCGTCACGAACTCTCTGTCCAGCTCTTTCCTGTAAACAAATGATTTTGTAGGACCTTTAAAAAACAGATAAAAAAGAAGATTTTGATGAGTAAAAAGTGTACTGCATACACACGGGGCACACTAAAAGTTTTGCACTTTTAGCTAATCGGAACTATTTGAATTTTGAATATTATATTTTTAGAACGTTACAACCTTCTTAGCAATAAAGAAACACAATTGTTGAGAAATAATTGTATATAGTTTTTTTTTATCACACATCGTACGTCGAGTACGCAATGAAAATGGAATTAAGTCCAAAAGATTTCAGAGTAATTATTTTTGATGATTTTAAAAGTTCTCTTTCTTCGCATGACTGTGCCGCTCGTCTTCAAAATGCTTTTGGGAGAGAAGCACCTTGTTTGAGCACTGTGAGGCGATGGTTTGAGTTTCTTTACATGACGAATTTCGTAAACGGCGGCCTTTAACTGCTTTTATTTTTTTCAAGTTACGCTAAGCTTATAGTACCTACGTATCATTTACCAAAGATGCAAATTTTTCGTTGCTTTCATGGACCTTAATATGATAAAAGTCAAGCAATATTAGAAGCTATATCGACCTAAGAAAGACAAGTTAGAACCAATTCTTCATTACGGTGTTACATTAAGATTAATTATTGAACTGTTCATTAAAGCTTCTTTAATATGGAATGTTTTATAATACTACATCGTTCCGCAGCTAGTCTTCTCCGTTCCCCGTGCTGGTCTGGGCTTCTTTGCAAGATAGACCATCTGCCTTCTTGCCAGGCAGTTCGTAAAAAGTGAGCTTACTGTCACTAGCACCGTGAAATCTGACTAGTTGGTAGAGTTTCGCAGCGACTCGCCCGGATTGGAACACACCGCCTTACCTATTTCAGCCGCCATTACGTCAGTGCTTAACTTTGATGTATTCCGGTTCGATGGATAAGGTAGCCAGTAAACTTACTTTTGTTCGAGGTTCGACGGGGACAGACATTTGTGTGATGAACATTTAGATGGCTGCATTTCTTGGTCTGGGTGTTTATTAAATTTATTCTTGTATCTATTTACGTATTTCTATGTATTAGAATCGTTGACTAACACGTATAACACAAGCATATAATTTGCTTATTTGGGGTTAAATTCAATTTGTGTAACATGTCCAGAGATATATATTTATTATTTTATTATTATTATATTCGCTGTTTAATTCCATAAAAAATGTCTGATTTCATTAGTTATATAAACCAGTGGTTTAAATTACTAAATAACCATTCAAATGGATGCTGATGGATCCATACAATCTTATTATTTTAATGCTTTATGGATAGCGCCCACTATTGATGGGGCGGAGCGTGTCGGGACGGGGCGCATCGCATTGCAAAGCCCACTGATGTGGGCCGGGCCGCATCTCATCAGCGATTTTTATTACTCAGTACCTAAGTAGAGCAACGAAATAGAGAGGCCACTCGACGTTAAAATCGTTAAGTATGGAAAGTGGGACATCTAGTAGTTGTCATACGAATCTTCAAGTACGGAAAGTGATGCCTCCAGTAGGTGTCGTACAAAACTTTAGCGTTAAAATACCGTAGTGCTCTTTTCTTAACAGTAATATCATGATTTTAGTCACTGGAGGCCGCATCGGGGTATGCACGAAGGGTGCCTCGTGGAAATCAGCCGCGGAAAAATCCGTGCCGATGTGCCTGGGCACAGTGGGCGTTTCTCCATACAAAATGTATGCAAGCGATCTAGGCGGATTATTGCGCTGCAATGCGCCCCGTTCCAGCTCGTCCAACTGGGCGCTAACCTTTAAATGTTAACGGTGACAAGTTTACCGCCTACCCTATACTCGACAATATTACGGTGGTTGCAGGCATTGACCCTAAAGCGATAGGGATACCACCTAGTAATCATATACCAATCGAATTAGACAGCACGTTTCTGAACTAAACAAAACATTTGATAAACGAGAACTTTAAAAACATGTTTTAAATTCAAAAGCTACTATTGAGCTATACTTAATATTTGTTTTAACATACACATATTAACAGCTCTTTTACTATTACAAGTGTTGACATCGTTTAAATATTTTATACCATCAGGATATGTCGCTATTGATTTACCACTCAATACCTTAAAAAGACCTCAATATATCACAACTGTATACTAAAATAAAGTTAATGAAACATTAATAAATTCATGTAAAAATATCTGCCGGGTGGATATTAGTGTGGGTAATAAAAACAAATGGTAGGACATTAAAAACAATGTTTTGGGCTTATTTGAAGGTCGAGTCGACCCAGAATACACGTCGTTGAGACATTTTTGTAATGTAAATAGAAGGGGTTAGTATTACTTAGATGTATTGGTATGTTCTTAACATCGTTTATTTTCTCAGTGTAACGGACAAAATCTTTAATAATATTATAAACGAGAAATTGTGTTTATTTGTTTTTCTTTTACGTCTGAGCGTTATTGGGATACAGTTTTTGTAGAGAGACATATTTCAATTAATAACTCTCATTTTTCTGAATTTCTTATTTTATTTATTATTTATTTTTATTTTATGATATAAGACAGCGAATAAGCACACAGCTTTCCTGATGGTAAGAGACAATAGTGGCCTTTAGATACCATAGATGTTACAGGAGTGATGCTATCTTGTGTACGGAGCTGCTACCCTGGGGCCCGGAACATGACACCGTCATTATGGCGGCAGGATATGTCAGGCCTACCCGGGCAAGTGGCTGCACAGCACTCTACCCCAAGTGGTCTTATTGGTACTGTCCCATCAGCCATATAACCTATGCTCGCCTCTTTCGAGCTTCCTGGCTGAGAGGCAGATGGTCTGTTCTACTCAGAAAACCTTAACGAGCACGAGGAAAACAATAGACGGGGAAATTAATGCCATTTTCTATTAAATACATTGATAAACTAATCGTCTAAAATATTTTGTTTGAATAATTATGTATTATTAATTTTAAACTTTTGAATGTCTGTATTTTGATTATTTTTCTTCCAATTAATGATTTTCGTCTTATTTCCTGACTTGACTGATTAAATATCTGATTTTATGTTAAAATATTTTTTTTTTATTTTGACTTTAAAAATGTAGGTATTGTGTTAAATTCTAAATTGTATTTGTATAGACGGATTTCTTAATCTAAAATAAATGAAATTATTATTATAATATGTAACTTTTCATCCAGACATTAAAACGGGCTACAGACTTTTTTAACTTACGCCGGTGAAGCCGCAAGTAACATCTACTTATTTCTAATTTTAGACAAAATG
>NJDC01003492.1:0-25320 GCA_002245475.1 Calephelis virginiensis
TTTTGGGACTAAGCGTACGTGTATAGTACATTCAATATTAAGTGGCGTGTTTCTACTTGAGAGCATCATTTCAAACGGTTTTGATACTTTTCCTATTTTATCAAATTTTTAAAAACCACTTAGTTACTTTTAAACTTCGTTGAGTTCAGTGAAAATTCGTCTTTCGATATGTTTCGTCATTGAATGAAATAGCCTTCCAGTGTGTTATGTAACAATAAAAAATACTGTAACCTGAATTCAACAAGTAGTGATGCAAAAATAATTATTAATTTGCTATCGTATTTTATTAAAATTTACTAAAAAATTACTTATTTTCAATTATTCTATGAACATCCAAAATACCAACATAAGTTGGTTTGGAAATATAGATAAGGTTGAACTGGCTCCTTTAACAATGAATAGGCTCTATGAGTGGCGGGTTTATTACTCCTATTGCTTACGTTCAAGTGGAAACACGCCAGTTAATATTGAATGCACTATATTATGTAATAAGTGAATAATGTGTACTAAAGCTAAAAGAGCAATGAATACTCCAGAAAGCATTATAATTTTTTTGACTTCAAAATCAATAAGAAGTAGTAAAATGTGTTTGTGTTTTGGTTTTTTCCAAGATAGAAGAGAGAATTGCTATTTTGTGATAAATACAGAATATAGGGTAATGTGTTTTTTTTTTATTTCTGATAGCTTAGTATAATGATTCTCAAATCACCCGATAGAAAGTGAAGAGGGAGTTTGAAATTGCGAACATACATGCGAACTACGAGGATCGTAGTTTGCATTCATGAGAAGGACATAGGCATATTATTTTTTGGAAATTCAACCTCTAAAAGGGTTAAAAGGGGTGGCAAAGCTTGTATGAGAAAAATATTTTTATTGCACATTTTTGCATGAAACTTTGAATTAATGCTTTTTAGTACAAATGATGAAACACGTATTTCAGGGTTTTTCGAAATTCACCCCCATTGGGGGTTAAAGGGGGTGGCTACGTTTGTATGGGGAAATAATGCTCTGCAATACAAATTATGAGATACATATCTAAACGTTTTTTTGAAAATCAACCCCAATGAGGGTTAACGAGGGTGGCACAATTTTGCGTAGGAAAAATATTTAACAATTTAAGTAATTTTTACCATAACTCCATAACAATGAACCATGTACTTCATTTTATTATTAAGGAAAAACACACAAACAAATTATGATACACATAGTAGCAAAATAGGTTAAAATCCCTACTTAATATTATAAATGGGAAAGTAACTCGTCTGTCTGTTACGCTTTCACGCCTAAACCAGTTAACCGATTTTGATGAAATTTGATACAGAGATAGAATAGACCCTGAGGATCATCATAAGCTTCTTTTAATTGCAAAAAAATAGGGGAAAATGGGTAAAAAGAGAGGATAAATGTTCATATGGAAATTCATTAGTTTTAAAACTGTAACAGTGAAACTTTGTATTTAGACACTTTATGATAAACGAAAAAACATAGGTTATTTTTATCGCAAAAAATAGGGGAGAATGGGTAAAAAGAGGGGATGAATAGTCATATGTAAAATCGACATTTTTAAGCTGTAACAGTGAAACTTTGTGTTTAGACATTTCATGATTAACGAAAGAACATAGGCTACTTTTTATCACTAAAAAATTAGGTAGAATGGGTAAAAAGAGGTGATGAACGTTCGTATGGAAAATCGTTATTTTTAAAGATATAACAGTGAAACTTTGTATTCAGACACTTTACTAGGAATGAAAGAACATAGGCTACTTTTTATAGCGAAAATTGGGGTAAAAACAGATGACGCATATTCGTATGGAAAATCGTCATTTTTGAAAGTATAACAGTGAAACTTTGTATTTAGACACTTAATGAGGAACGAACATAGGCTACTTTTTATAGCGATAATTTAATTAAAAGTATACTTATAAACCTTACTATAAAAAAATAAACATGGAAACGTGCAAAACCTCGTCACCGCTAATGTGTTTAGTATAGACAAATTAATTTTCCAGATTTTTCTCTCTCCTTTTATGCTCGCCTTTTATGAGTAAGTTGGTATGAAAGCAGTTCGTGTATATTTTTTTGTAAGAATTCGGAACCGAAATCTATACTATCTATACTAATATTAAAAAGCTGAAGAGTTTGTTTGTTTGCTTGAACTTTCAATGTTAAAATTCCATTTATTGAAGAAGGCTATAAGCTATACATTATCACGCTAACATCAATGGGAGCGGAGCACCAATTATAAATGTTTTAAAATATGGGGATTTTTTCCTATTGCGTGCGTGCGCTGCGTTAATGATGAAAGTTTCGTAAAAATTCATGTATGAAAGAATTTTTCCCTTTAAAAGTCCTAAAAAAAGTCCGCGACAGCACATTTCTATCTTTTAAGGTTAGTTCACTATAACCTTTTTTTATACTAACCAAACTTGTTTCAAAATAATGCATTATTTGTTAGGGTTATTTTATAAACACGAAGTTAATACTTATCCAAAAAATACGTCTATCATCACAAGTATTTAATTTAAAACAATATTGCATTTCACATCACTCGATTTGAATCTTAATCTTAGGAGATATCGCAGTTTTCAAATAACACCATCAAATAGAATATAATCACTACGTTAACACTATAGTTTAAAGACCGCGCGACACAGACGCGTGGTATACGCGTGGTTGACTCCTTATGGAACGGTTGTGCTCAGTGCACTACTTTCTAAATTTATTCTTTCCAGAACGTCATCGTGAAATACTTTTTAGATGATATTTAAATAAAAATAGATTTAAGTTTGAAGAAGGACGTAGGCCGTTTTTCGTCTTAAAATTTTAACGGGTAGCGTTGGAGAGTTAAATATTAAATAAATAGACTACGCGGGCGAAGCCGCGGGTAGCAGCTAGTTTCAAATAAAATTATTTAAGTTGGAATTTTCCGCCAAAAATGCATACTCATTATAAGCTTATAATATAAACTAATAAGCTATAAGCATCACACCTATACGTCTATAGGCAACGATTATCTATTACCAACAGAAAAGCCGTGTCCTTATTCGCTATCTTATCACATAAAAGAACATTAAAATTGAAAAAAATCTATAAGCCTCCGAATTTTCCGTCGGGGTCAAAAATGCACACTAAGTTGCTAGTAAGTTTACGAGGTTGATAACGTTACAGTTGGTGTTAACTGGTAACAGGAAAATTGTTTGCCTAAAAAATATCAATACCGAATTAAAAATGAAATATCATTAATGGCCGAATCAATGACATAGTCTGCCATTATATTTGCATTTTAATGATTATAGTCGTCCGCAGTAGTGTTACCGGCATTGTGATACACGTAATGATATGTACAAATTGCAAAATTATTTCAATGTCATTTTTATAGACTTTGTTTTTTTGTCAACACTGCTGGTGGTAGACCGCTGAGCAACTACAACATATTCCTACCCGGGCAGGTGGAATCCACCTTATTTATTCCTGCTGCCATAATGACTTGGTCACGTTCTGGTAGTGTTGACCTCTTGAGGTCCCGGGTTCAATCCCCGGGAATCGAACCCGAGCCTCACGGTTGGTCGATGTAGTTAGGCGTGTACGCTAGCCACTCGACAAACGAGGTGGTATAGATAGAAGCCATAACTTCAAATTATTTAGACACAGATTAAATTTACATATAACATTGAAAGAATACACATATTTTCTTTAATGCAATTGGTTTCTCTTTCATATATTATTAATGAACTTGCAGGCGAACGATTGCATACATTCCCATTGTTTTGTGGATACAAATCTACTTTCGTTTGGTTCATCGAACTCACTTTCTCTACTTACAGATGTTCCATTGTCGAATAACTCTCATTGGAATGCAGTATTATATTCGTTAACAGCATCCAAAAGCACATGTTTCCTAATACTGGTATATTCCCACACGGTACAGCGAAACTTTCAATCCATCGTAATCACCATGAATGGAAAATTGTGTTTTATTGTCCGTACAAGTATTGTTATTTAATTAACCGCCTCGTTGGTGGAGGGAGGGGTTAGCGTCTACGTCTAACCGCGGGGCTCGGTTTCGATTTTCGACGTGGGCAGCCATTTAGCTGTCTACATTACTAGGTTTGGGTGTTTAATTATTGGTATCTATTTAATTATTTATGTATATTAGTATCGTTGTCAAACACACATAACGCAAGCATATAATTTTTTTACTTCGAGGTTAGATTACTATGTGTAATTTGTTCCAAGGAAGAGATATATGTAGAGGGTGAATCAAATAATTCTTATAATCAATGTAAGAAAAAATAGTTTGAATGCCCGTAATGTGCAGCCTTCACTTTAAATGATAACTTAAGAGCGGTAAACGCGAGCGAAGACTAAAAGCTAGCACAAATTTTTAAGACTTATGTACAAGTAAAAGCTAGTAAAACAATAAAGTGAACTAGATACGTTGTTCGCTTTAAATTTGGAATAACTGAGATTTTAAAAAGACTTTTTTGTGTTCTAAACTTAAGTTTGCGGGTCATGAGAAGCGACAATAACTTTCATTGTCTAAACTTCAAACTTACGTGAGAACCATAACAGTTTTGTATAAAATATATTATTACTACAGCTTCGTTAGCTTAGAAAATATTTTCATACTTTTCTCTCCCATTAAACAGTCCTTTGGGTGTTGATTTTTGATAATACGTATAGTCCATAGTTAAACTCGGGGCAACGCATATTGCAAACAAAATTTAACAAAATTAGACCTGAGTTTTAGACAGACACGTTTGCATTTATTAGGGTGGAAGCACATACTATTCTTAAAATGTGTTTGATGAATAAACATTTTGAAAGCACTATGTGATCCGGAGAGTGGGTTCCTCCTCAGGCCTAAGAACCCTACGGTACGGTGTGTACCTAAGGTTTAGGTACTCTTTAACACAATGTTAGCTAATGATTGAGATTTAGTTAATAATAAGCAATAAATTAATTTATCGGATTTATTGATTTTTTTCGAACTATAAGTTAGTGTTGTGTTTCAAGAGTAAACCTAAAATGACATATTCGATTTCAATTTCCAATTTTTATGAAATCGAGATTCAAGTGCGGGTTGCACATAGGTGTATAAATAACCGAGTTGAAAAAAGGGGGTTATTGAATTTTGAACTAGATGAGTTTATCAAAGTAATCTACTTTATTTCTCAATTGACACACATATATATATATATATATAAGTGATAACCATTTATCGGTTTCCTAATAATGTTTTTTATTAAGGCCAATGTCTTGTGACTATAGTTAAAGCTAAATCAGACACATCCAGTTTTTATATATGTTTTAAATTGTGGTATGGTTTTTATGTCATTGACCTGGATAACTGCAGATGTCAGCCTTGCATGTCCCTAAGTACAAATTCAAATTATGGCTTTTAAATGTGTGAACATCACATACACGTTTTGTAGAAAGACATCAAAAACGATTTATTTTATTCATTTTTTAAAGGTATTATTAGGTTGTTAATTAAAAAAAAAACAACTGTTTGTTACATTAAAAAACGTTATTAAAAAATAAATTACTGGTATAACATCGCGATTTGATAACTCTTTTTTCGAAAGATAGCAAATGGTTCCGAAATGGTCCCACGTAAATTTATTCAACAGTCTGCTAGTCATTTTTGAGTTATACTTCATAATGCATACATTTTTGCTTGTGACATAATTCATATAGACCCTCTTAGACTCATGACCTATCTTTCTTAGAAAGAAACATCAAAATCGGTTGGCTATTGGCCAAGCTATTGCGTAACAAATACAAAAAAAAACATACAGTCGAATTAAGAATTTCATTCTTTTTTAGAACATTTTTTTTAATTTTTGTCCGCATTTTTATACTAGGTTCCTACCTAATTTAATACATATTTTTAAACTAGGTTCCTACCTAATTTAATACATATTTTTAAAATAGGTCCCTACCTAATTTAATACATATTTTTAAACTAGGTTCCTACCTAATTTAATACATATTATTAAAATAGGTCCCTACCTAATTTAATACATATTTTTAAACTAGGTTCCTACCTAATTTAATACATATTTTTAAATGAAGAAACACTTGTGTACTTGTACTGTTTTACGAATTACTAATAATTTATTATTTTATAAATATATACCTAATTAAGCCGGTTTCACTTATAACCGTATTATCAGGGTTAAAACTTAAATTTCTAAAGTTAAAACTTAAGCTTAGTATTTAACTTAAAGTTAGCAGTTTAAAATATGAATATTTAGAAGTTTTACCAAGCGCCAACGATGGAAAATATCAAATATACCTAATTTAACATTAACGAATTAAAAAAATATATTAGTTAGCGTGTTTTAACGTCTAGGTACTTTATAAACCGCTAAATTACTTTAAGTTTAAATTTAAATAATACACGTTTAGAGTTCGACCCCTGGATATACGCAACTATACCTAACATCTATGGTGTCTGTAGGCCGCCACAGTCGCCGCGTGTTTGTTCGCTGTCCCCATGAAAACGACACATTAATAGATACAAAATGCTAAGTGCTGACAAATGTTAAAATAGTATTGTTCCAATTGAGGCGGTTGTTCTGACGTTCACTTTGAGATTTTCACATTTGATATTCATTCGTCAGGACGGTTGGTACAAGCTATCTATAACATTTGCTAGTGTCCGGTATAAATAGTTACCAGAAGCCGACTTGTTCGTCAGCACACGTGTTTATATTACGAATCAAATTATCCACATGCACCTGAGTATTGCAAGAAAATGCATTGTTTGTTTCCTTCTCTAGAATAAGGATCAAGGTAAGCGGGTAATTGTTCAATGTTTCCTATAATTAAGTAGGTATAATGCTCAACACTTGTTTGTCTTCATTATCTGTATTTCCTCAAAAAAATATTAAAGATCTCTATGTTTATTAATTTTTTCTTTGACTAATTTTAACGTTTAATTACTTACTCTCTATATTACATATTATATTAATGTCAAACTAAACGTAGTTCTCCGGGTCGGTTAGTCTATATTCCTTTGGTTTTCACGCCTAAACGGGAATAATTTTGCTAATATTTTTTTGCTGTATTATTGTCAGGAGTATTATTTGCTGTATTATTGTAAAAATCAATATTCATAGTTAAGAGGACAACGTCCGTTGGCTCAGCTAGTCCCTACTAATATTACAAATTCGAATGTAAGTTTGTTACATTTCATGCAAAATCCTTAACCAATCATCGTGCAACTTTGTAAATATAATTTTTATTTGTTTGCAAAGCGAGCGAGAGAGGGCGAAGAACAAATGCGAAAGTTAATGAAAAAAACTACTAAACGTATTGATAATTAAGGACCGTATTTACAAATTTAAATTGTTCGTATAATTCTCAAAATTCTAATATTCTCGAAAAAATTCAAGATGACTTCAATATTTGTTCTGAAAATATAATTTTGAGAGTTTGAAATCCGCGAGGGGATACCAAATTGTACTGTTTATTTTAACCACTTGAAAATTCGTCTTACCTTGTTAACTCCCAATTGAATTAAATGTTTAAAGACACAATCGATTACAATGGATCACAACCAATTAATAACAACAAACAAATATAAAAACTATAACAATGAGTACATAAATCTTAGGACGTAATGACGCGCGGTGTGACGTTACAAGAAAATGAGACGATAATTGACCTCCGCGACCTTAAATCCTGATAAGTAAAAGAATACAGACCTCGATAATTGTGTAACGGATACTGTACTTTACAAGTGTCAGTCAGTCGGTCACTTACAAATATAATCCATATATAAATCCGCCTTAGCAATTCCTGCACACCACATCGTGCTTGCCATTGACGTGTTCAGGTTCGTTGGATTAGTTAGTCCGTATTACTTTTGGTAGAGGCCTAACATTTTGGTCTCAGGTTGGGAACTTGCCATTACCACCTATGGTGTCTGTAGGCGGCGGCGACTGTCTTTCTTATCAACGCAAAAGTCCATCTTTGGATTCCAACATCATAAAAAATTAAGAGGAAATATTTGATTGATTTTGTTATAAACACATTATAAAAGTACTGGACCAAACTGAAATATTCTTTTAATAATAAAAACCTACATTATCCCGAATAAACTCTATACTAGTTAGGAGGAAAAAACAAAAGTCCGCTAGGGAGAAGCCGGAACGAATCGCTAGTTCTTATAAGTTGGAACAGAGTTATGCTAAGGTACAATTAATTTTGTATGTAGAGATAGTTTGGTTTGCTTTGTCAAAGGCTACTTTTTATCCTGACATCTAAAGCGGGAGGGCTATAAAATATTTAATTCATATTGAAATATATTGAATACGCGGGCGTAGCCGCGGATTCTTTCTATTTTATAATACACAGGATTGTATAGAAAATAAAGCTACCTGGAAAACTAGCCGAGATGTAGCCAGAAATGTACTCTAACAGATATAAATTGAGAAAACTGACTATCACAGTGTCAGTTTTACACTGACAACCAAAAGTCTGTGGTCTAGCGGTCCGGAGTTTGAATTAATTTCTTGAGATCCCGGGTTCGGGTCGGGCAAAAAAATATTAGAAAAATTATATTTTCAATTTTCTAATAAAAACAACGGTGCCCGGGATTGGCGATGGTTTGCGAAGTTGTGGTCACATTGTGTCCATCTCTGGTCCGGAGAGTATGGTAGCCGGTAGACTTGCACAATGGGCTTAACTTCCCGGCCAGAGGACAGCGACAGCGTATAGATGTCACAGCGACCTGACCAAGGTTTTCTCTTACCATCGGGAGACCCGTATGCTTGTTCGCTTCGGCTTGGGATATGGGCGTGAAGATTCTTGCTATACTTTACCAAAAGTCTATTTAATATACCCAATATTTAAAAGAAAGGACTGAATCATAAAGCAAGACTGGAGGTTACACTTCTATTAAGAACTGATGTCCTTTCCAAATAGTGCTGGACTCTCTGTATTACACGGGCCTCTCTCTCATTTCGACATTGTTAATTGACTTCACTCTCTGAAAAAAAATCGGAATACTAAAATGAGTCAGCAATATTTGGAAAAGACATAAGTTCTTCGACCACCTCATTGGTCTTTTTTTTAATTGGCTAATATGTTGCTAACGCCGAGGTTTTTACAACTTCACCGGACTATTCTCATTGGTCTGAGAGTGAGCTTACACGAATAACTCCACCGATCAACTGCGAGGTTCGGCTTCGAATACGGAAGATGTTTAGATGTCTGTCTGCACTTCCGGGTCAGGATGTTTATTAAAGTTATTTTTGTGTCTATGTGCGCATTTCTATGCATTACTTTCTATGTATCGTTAACGAACACCCATGACACAAGCATATGATTTGCTTATTTTGGAGTTAGATTCAATTTGTGCCAATTGTCTAGGGATATTTATTTATTATTTACTAACTGTTTCGGCGACCTTCGTTCCGCCCGTTCAGTTTGTATGGTAAAAATTAAAATGTCGTTTTTCCTAGTTTCGTCGCTCTTGTAAGAGAAAAAATTTACCCCATGTCCTTATTCCGGTTCTAAGCTACCTCTCCGTCAATTTTTAGTCTAATCGGTTTAACTATCATGACTTTCATTCATCTTTCATAATTATTTGTGTTCTGTTTTTATTGTTTTTAAGATGTATTGTGCTATACGGGGCGAAGACAAATCCAACGAATCAAATACCATGAAAATTGGCCCCGCAGATCTCGAGTTGTTGTAACAAACCCGACTGTCTTTAATATATATGAGTGTTACCTCCAGTGATAGTCTAGACTCTAGAGTGAAGCTCTAGACCGAATACGGTCTTAAAATTTGAATTATGAACACCAATTTCGGAAGAATCATAAATACCTATGTACATTTACATTTTAGCGTGAAGCCATATGTCATGTGGATAGAGACAAAGTGATTTACGTAACAGTATTATCGCTTTAATGAAATTATATAGGAATATTCCTTTGAGTTGTATTCCAGTCTGTAAGTCAAGTTTGTCGTTCACTGGTGATGTTGGCGTTGACTACACGAGGCATCAGGTTCCATCCCCGTGTTTAACAACGCAAAAATGTATTTTTTCAATTATCTAATAAACGTTGCCTATGTTTTGATTAGTGCTACGGCTACCTACAGAGAGTTTACCAATTATGACACCGTGGGACTAAAGTAGGTACTTTTGATACTTGTGAGAAGATACTTTACATATGGGATTAAACACACACTTTGATTAATTTATTACTATTTAAGTCATTTTATAATATACAGTTATATATTAGGTAGATATTTAGTTATATATTAAGTACGTTATGTATAATGTGCAGTGTCCAGTCATCGACGATAGTTTCTTGTTAAAAACTTAAAATTTAAAATTTTTGTTCGTAACTTATGCTAAGGTTTTTTTGGAAACTTACAAGCAGTCGTTATTTTTTATTTCCATCAACAATTGGTATTAAAAAGAAATAAAAGAAGTAAACGTTTTACTTACAAAAATGCAATTTGTACGTTAATTTTCAAATTATAGTAATAAATTTGAGTCGCTTGTTATCCGAAGGTGGTGTCAAGAGTCTTCAAAACCGACGTCTTTGTATGAAAAGGGAGAATGTGGAGGATTAATATAAATATAATGTACAATAATACTTGATAAACTTGGAATGTGAAGAAAACCAGGCTGATTAGCCAGGATCGCGAGGTTTGGAGTAGATAATTTCTGCTTACCCCGTAAGGGACTTGGCGTGTAGATATGTAATTTGAGTCTTTTAAATGTTCGCATTTGATATTAAGACAGAACTTTCTAATTTAGCAAAATGTTTTTGCGTGGTACACAAATACGAGTATGTAGTATTGAAAAATAAAAGCTGTATATTTTAAACCGACTTGAAAGAAGAAGGAAGTTACATTTTAGACGTAAACATTTTATAAATTATGATACTCGATTTTTTATTGTTTATGAACCGATTTTTTCGTAGAGCTGTCTTGAGAACTACTGTATAGAAAGTTATGATTAGTCTAACATAAAAAATATGTATGTCAAATAAAAAAAAACCCTTTGAAAAGATGTTTATTTAAATTTAAAATTGAGAAGAATCCTTATGGCGTCCTAATTTCCCTAGTACTGATCCGTGTCCCCTGTACAAAATACCAGCTGTCTTTCAATCTAGCAGCTAATGAGTGCCGAGCACACATTAATTCTCGTTTCGTATATACAACGAAACGTAGTCCGAAAGTTTAACTATTCGTAGTTCGCCTTAAGTAACGAAGCGTTACTCATATTTTTAAAAATGTATAGAGTTAATTACCAAAAACGAGCAACCGTAGTTATATATTTTACTATTGATACAAACCCCTACCATCCGTAATCAAAACGACTTGTTTCTTGAATACTATTGTTGTCATAATGCAGTGGAGTCATATGCCAATGTCATGTTCCATTTTGTAATTTGTAGTAGGAACTAAGCCCCAGTCACAGGACAACAACGCACCTACAATATTTAAGGTGTTTTTACAAAAATAGTTATTTTACCTGGATTGTTTTCAAAGTCTAATTAAAGCTCTTCTGCGCTTAAAACGCGTATTATAAATATGTATTTTGTTAGATGTACTTCTCTAGGTTTTCAAAATACGATATACCTAACATGCAACTAAACATTTGTTAATATTTATATCACTTTAGTTTATTACTTTAGTGTTTAGCATCCATTTGTAACGTCACTAAACGTGATCAAAGAGGTCAGTTTTGACAGTTAATTATCTTTAACTTAATCGAGTTCCAGTTTTAACTTAAACAAAGTCGAGTTTGCTACAACCCTAATAACTCAAAAACTGCTTTATATTTGTAAGGTGGCTAAATTTAATAATGACTAAACTTCCCCGTGTTGGTCCGGTCTCCTTTGCAGAATAGACCATCTGCCTTCCTGCCAGGTAGCTCGTAAAAGGCGCAAGGAGCATAGGTTTACCGTCACTAACACCGCGACATCTAACTAGGTGGTAGAGTTTCGCAGAGACTTGCCCGGATTGGTAGCATCGCCTTAACTATTCCTGCCACCAGAACGTCAGTGCTTACCGTTGACATGTTCCGGTTCGAAAGATAAGGTAGCCGGTAAACTCATGTTTGCTAGAGGTCTAACATCCCGGCCTTGGGTTGGCAACATACCATTACCACATTTGGTGTCTCTAGGCGGAGTGAATTTCTTACGATATCAGTCTGCTTCTTTGCCTTACAATACCATAAAATAAAAACTTTCAAATGTAAAGTGACTTAACTCAAGTTATAATTAACTCAGAGTTAAATATTTACTCCAGGACCGTGGAAATGGCCCTTAATGATTGAATGGTGGTTTTTGAAATGCCATGGTCTCCAACTATCTTCAGTAATGTTGATAATTTATAAACTCGTTTAGTTTAAATCTGTCATTTTCATCTTAATTTTCATACAATAAGTCTATTTTTTAAAGAAAGGAAAAGAAATGTGTAAAAGTTTGTGCGCGTGTGTGTGTGTTTTTGTGTGCGCGTGCATGCTTGCGTGCGCGCTCGTCTGTGAGTTTGTGTGTGGCAACCTGTTAAGCAAATGGACCTTTTAAAGAAATTCATAAAAAGGAAAAATGCTGTAATCAAAATATTTTAGCTACATACTATTTAATTAATAACAATAACAAATAGTAAAACTGTCGTCTACAAGCACCATAGTTGTTTCTGGTGCATCGCTATATTATGGCCTAGATTTTAGGCCCCGCATGCAATCCTACCGGCTACCCTACGCTCTGCTGCAGAGCCCTATACCACCTTGTCATGACTGACTGCAACGGTGAAAACTGGTAATGGAGTGATCACATCCCAACATCGACATTAAAATGCTCAAAATACCTAAGTTACTGGTTAACCACTGATCTTATAATAATCACTAATGTAGACTGAAGTACTCAAAGGGTGAAATTTATTTTATAGTCTGTATTACAGTGTAAGAAAGGCTAGTTACAGCCTAAACCTAGAGTACTTGGGTCTAAATTTAATAGGTAATAGGTAAAGTTGGTCTTGACAGCGAGTAACGTTTTTGACTAAACAGATCCAAAATCATTAAGTTTGACAAGTGTCACAATGATTCCACTACCGAAACATGATATGTTTCAAATGTATGTGATTGTGTTTTGTTTGAACAAAGAATATTTATAAACTTTAACTCAGATATATAATGATATTAAAATGTTTACAAACCATACGTGATAAATTAATAAAGAGGCCATGTGCGAGCTGGACTCGGCCATGAACGCTATGGAAGCATAGAGTAATAAGCATAGATTAAAAAAAGTATCGCTACGCCCGTTTCCAACCATGGTACCCTCAACTAGCCGAAGCCACTTACTCGGGTAACGTTATTGTATTAGAAAATTGAAAATACACATTTTCTATTTTTTGTTGCTCGACCCTGGGATCGAACCCGGAACCTCAACAAGCCAAGTCTAACGAGGGACCACTAGACCACAGAGGCGACAATTATTAAATATAAAGGCGTTATTAATTTAACTTTGTCATCTATACAAATACCTACTATGAAAAACAACGTAATTTCTTGCTGATAAAAATATACCTACCCAGAAGTGGTAATTTGGGGCGCATGTATGTAGGTGATGAAAAAATAATTACTTTTAGTTCCTTGTATGGAGAACATCAAAAATAATAAAAAAGGAGGCACGGCCGTTAAGTTTTAAAATCATGAACACGGTAATATAATCTATCCAGTATTGTAACTCGGCTGTGTCCTTGAAATAAGTGCCTATAGAAGCGCGGTACGTAAGCATGAGATAGGGCTGTCTCTGTTGCCTACCAACAGTTACCTACCTATGTAGTTTTGAGTTTGTAAATTTATTACTTTTATTTATTAGCACAGATAGGTACTTAGTAACAATTGAAAATATTAATATGATTACTAAAATACTTTGTGAGTTGAATAGAAAGTGTGCAATAAAAATGCAAGTAGTTTTTTTGATTGACACATTTAATTAAAAAACCATGATTATGTATGTGACTTTATTACAAATCGGTGTTATAAATTTGCGACCGAAAAATATTTGTGCCTTAACTGAGATGTAGGTATGAAATGCTTTGTTATTATATTTGAGTGTATAAAAATCCGCATTCGAATATAAAGTGTTATGTAAAATTGTTTTGGGAAACATAGACAAGGAGGAGAAAAAGGAATATATTTTACTTGATTATAGATACCTGAAGCTACTTTACAATTTATATGTTTAGTTTTAAGTGAAGTTCGGAATATAGCCTCCATTTTGTCAGTCCCGGTACCTTAAATAATAAAAATAAACTATAATCTAAAAAAGCTATCTCTGGGTTCGTTATTGAGGAATTCGAGGACTTCATGCAACCAAAAATAGTACAATATATTCTACTTGTCATGTTAAATAGCTACTTGTGCTTATTTCAAGTAAAAAATCCCGCAGTTACTGATTGAAAACCAGCACACCGTCCGTTCGTCACTGCGGCACACTCGCTATTGTAGCATGCCGCGTGCATGCCCTGATCCGAACGCGTAGGTATAGCTCGCACGTCGTTCTTCTTTTATATGAAGTTAGAATACTGTATAGATAATATTACCGTGTCATGAAGCTGTTAACAACATACATCTACTAGACAGGTTTGTCAGGATCGTGAGGTCTGGCACTCGATACTCACTCCCTACTCCGTAAGGGACTTTGCGTGAAGATATATATGTATGTATGTATGTGTCTCTACTTCCCAATTTAACTACCCACAAATGTACTTGTCGAATTTATAAAGATTTGTCGCCATTCGGCAGCGAAACCTTAAAAGAACTCCAATGCGTAAGTAGTAGGACATACATTTACAACGTCTCTAGGGCATTTGTCCACGGTTCTCATGTGTCTCTGTTATGAGGGCACGTTGCACATAATACCCATGTATATTAATATGGTCTGCTGCCTGACCTCTGGCACGCTTTCATTTCACACAGAGGGTATTATGATATAACATAATTGAAGTCTTTGTATGCCGTACTGTATTCGGTTGCGTTCTTTGGACGCGACAATTGGGGGGTATTAGTGTAATTACACTAAAAGTTACATCATAATAAAATGTATGCAATTGGATAATTTATTTATTGGATGTAGTTTTCTGGAGTCTGGAATATTCCCCATATTTGTTAATTCATTTTTAATAACCTTTTCAAAGTCATATTTTAAAAAAAAGTATCTTCACGCCCATATTCCTATAAAGTTTGGCAGAGGCACAACCAGGGCACCCACGGCTAGCCGAAGACACTAAGTCCCTCAACGTGATGTTATAACAAACCTGTCGCCAACCGGGCACATATCCAATCCCGAGCAAAGTTTTTTTAATAGAAAATTGGACCCGGAATTTGCCCGACCTGGAAATCAAACCCGGGACATCATGTAGTCAAGTCCAACACCTGGACTGCTAGACCACAGAGAGTGAGAGAGTTTATAAATCCCGACGGAAACAGGGGGTTATAGGGGTTATAAGTTTGACGTGTCAGTGTTTGTGTGTGTGTATGTGGCATGAGAATTCCTAAACCAATTGACTGATTTCGATGGGATTTTTGTTTGAATGATGACTTGATACAGATAGTACTTTTCTTAGTTATAGGTTTGTTGATGGTTATTGAAAATATTTAATTTAAGAATTATGTATACGACACTAAATAAATAATTCATTTATTTAGCTAGTTGTTGTCGCAGTTTCCTGTCGGGTATTGATTTTTTATAACCTTTGATGATCTTATTTGTCTTGACCTTTGGAGACATGAGGTTGGAGAGAGACATTTTTTTATAAAAGAGGAGGCAAAAGAGCAATTGGGTTACCTGATGGTACGTGATCACCTCCGCCCACGGACATCTGCTACGCTAGGAGTAAGTATCCCGACCTTTACCGACATAGACTTCATTTGTCACGATGTCTCGGTTTCCCACGGGAGAGCGAAATAATATTAATAAAGGAGATCAGTCGGAAATTGAATGTAGTAGATACTTGTATTATTAAAAAAAACGTTTATTTGTATTCGCTGTCCTGGCAAATTCCTAGGAAAATACAAAATGTTGTTTCGCAAGTTTCCTCGCAGTTTTTCCCATAGGATGTAGAAAATTTAGGGTATTTTTATGCCATATCGTTATGCCAAGAAATTACCGAAAAAGAAAAACAATCTTTTGGGGGGATATACCCTTATCACTAAGGGGAATGAAATATAGATAATAAACTATTGTCAGACCTAACGAGTTTGCATATACAATTTCATCAAAATCGATTCAGCCGTTTCGGAGGAGTAGGGTAACAAACGCTGTGACACAAAATGTATACATGTAGATATTCTTACCTTTATTTTATTCACAGTTTTTGATTAACAATATACATATTAGGTACATACCTACTACAATCACTAAAAAAAATAGGTATAAAAAAAATCGGCAAATCTTTTTTTTGCTATACTTAAATACCTTTACTTTTTTATTAACTTTACTAGAAATTTGTTTTTCCTAATCACAACATAATATATTAAGTCATGTCTTAATATTACAATCCAGAGTGAATCAACAGGAAAATACCTACCATTTAGGTATGTACGAGTACAGCTCCAATTCTACAATTATTTATTTAAGCATGTTGTTTTGTAATACATGTATATGTTTTTTTTTAAATATACAGTAGTAGTATGTCGCCTTTGTAGTGTAGCGGTCCAGCATCGGATACGAGGTCGCGGGTTCGATCCACGGGTCGGGCAATAAAAAAATTTGAAAATGCACTTATATTTTAAATTTTCTATTAAAAATAACGTTTCTAGGGATCGGATATGTGCCCGGTTGGCAATAGCTTTGCCACCTATCACATTGTGGGACTTAGTGTCTTCGGCCCTGGTTGTGCCTCTGCCTACCCCTTCGGGGATATAGGCGTGAAAATACTTTAAATACACAGTCAGATGATGATATACGAGTAGTAAAACAATGTCTAATCGGTAACGAGATGTAAACCATATATTATTCTACTTTCTGGTGAAGATCCCGCTAACCACTGATGAAAGATGACATAACCACATAATATAAAAAGTTGACACTCTCTATGAATTATTTCACTAACGCATGTAGTCATAGTGATAGAGTTCCTCGACGACTTGCCAGGATAAACAATAATTATCAAGCTTCTAATACCACCCCCATAGAATTTTATACCCATCAGCAGTTGATTTTTTTGTAAACCTGTGTGCTTATTCGCTGACCTTTCACATAAAAATAAAACCTTTTTTACATAATTTAGTTAGAACAGATTTTTTATTATCAATTTTCTAATAAAAATAACGTTGCCCGGGATTGGATATGTGCCCGGTTGGCGATGGGCTTATCACAATAAGGGACTTAGTGTCTTCGGCTGGTTTTGTCCTGGTTGTGCCTCTGCCTCTTCGGGGATATATGCCTGAAGAAGATGCACATTTTTAAATTTATCTAAAGTTAAATAAGGTTATTTTAAGTTAATGTGAAAATACTATACAAAATAAGCTGACATTTAGTTCAAGGCTAAAATAGCCTCTGTAAAAAATAGCAGAAACAAATCACATGCAAAGCAAGTACGAAATAGCATAAATTGCCATTTAGTTTAATGCAAACTGCTTTAAAGTGATCACAATGTCTAATGGCGAAAGGTCAACCCTGCTTATAATTCTGGCCCCATCGAAAATCGCCGTTAACCTCTTTTGGCCAGTCGAAGAAAGTGGCTGCAAAGGATGTCATGACTTCAAAGTATAAAATAAAGCGTAAAATAATGAAGTTCCGTAGCAAAGTGATTTTAGCGAATCTTTTATAAAAAGGACAGGCCTCGGCCACTTTGACTCACTTTTACTATTATAATGAGTTGCTAATCATTCGAACGCAGTAAAACGACTTCGACACAGTATAAGTATGACACAGTATAGAACCTAAGCCTATTTCATAAAATAAATACCTACGCCACATTGCAACCATAGGGTTATCACTTTAAGTGTTTTATACATTGTTTTTTTACGGAATATAAAAGGAATTCTGACATGATTACATCGAATTCTGACATCGAATTTAATTAATTAATAAACGAACAAAAAACATACATACACGTACAATAGGTACATACATTTTTGAAATTTGGCACATTTGTTCAGCTTTTCGTAGCGTTTTCCCCGTGTTGGTTCGGCTCCTTTGCAGAATAGACTGCCTTCCTGCCAGGCAGCTCGTAAAAGACGAGCATAAGCTTACCGTCACTAATACCGTGACATCTGACTAGGTGGTAGAGTTTCGCAGCGACTCACCCGGATTGGTACCACCGCCTTAACTATTCCTGCCGCCATAACGTCATGACGTGTTCCGGTTTGGAGGGTGAGGTAGCCGGTAAACTTAATTTTGCTCGAGGTCTAACATCCCGGCCTCAGGTTGGCAACGCACCATTCAGCAGGAAATCCATCTGCTTGTTTCCCAGTTGCAATTCAGGCCACATCTAACCAATCGTGTATGTAATATGTAAACTATGTGTATGTTTTTAATAATACGTTTATTAACTGAATAATTACATACGAACAGATGAGCATTGAGATTAACCTTAATTAAACAACATTATCGATTATTAACAATTACAAAACAAAGAACAATACAGGTACTATTCGGAAACAGTCTGAATTGTAACATTGAGAAAAGCTGAATTTATCCATAGTTAGTGTAAACAGACCACAATTCATACTACAAATAAAATAATTTCATTTACAATTACAAGCAGCAACTTTTTGATTACCAAATTTACAAAGTAATTTAAAAGTAGTACTCGTAATCGTATCACTCGTTCGCCATCATCAGTCCTTAAATTTTATCACAGTATTTGAAAGTTTCGTTTATAACAAAGGTATGCATTTTTGTATCGGTCTACATCATTTAATCAACCTTAACTTTTATTTATTATCTTAAATTTATTTGTAGTGTCAGCGCTTGGTAGATTTTATTATCCTAGATGCAATTTATAATTTTTTTTTGTACTTTTAAGTTTTAACAATTATTTTTAAGTAATTGACTTCGCTATATTTAAGCATCATCAGGGTTATCAAAATTTGTAATTGGTAGAGAAGACGGAACGCACTAAGCCCGCCTTTTGTATGTCTTATGTTAATATATAAATGACACACAATTTATGAATAATACGTCTTGTAAACAACACTATATGTACTTATATATTTTTTTCTCCAGCCGATCGGTTTCGCTATTTGGGTATCATTACAATATGTATTTTTTTAATTCGAAAAGACGACTTTAATGCGTTAACCTACATCGTATACCTATACTACTTACTTTTTTACTAATTTTACTATTTTCTGTATAGTTGATGTGTAGCTGAGTTTATTGAGTGATAATGATTATCTTATTATATGAGCAACAATACCAATAAAGTTAAGCTATGTGAATACACTCCGTCTTATTAATAAAAATCGCTTACGCTAAGTATTTTCCAAGGTTACACTGCACTAGTTACTCCCCGAGTAATCGAGTATGATCTTCGCATTAAAAACTTTATTAATAAACGTGGTGTAACTATAGAACAACTATAAATTTCTTACATTTTACGGCGTTAATGCGTATCTTATGGCCACACATTTATTTTGTAAGCATAAAGAGTTAGTTAGAGAGTACTAAATTAGCTAAGATCTACGCAATATGACATTTAATGACACCGCCAATTTGACAATTTACGTATTGTCCTTTGGATTGGCGGGAACGTTTGAATAACAAAAGACCCTCTTATTAAGGTGAACTTTCCAATCTCAACAATTACAGATGTAAAATCTGGAAAAAATTTAAGAACTAAATTGCTTAACTGATAAGCACATTATACATCATTATTACACAGATAAAGTTAAGTAAATGTTATAATTTAATACTTATTTATGAACATGTGTCAATAAAATTAGTTGACAGGAATAGCTGGAGATTACCAAGTTTCATGTAGGCCATTCATTGTTTGTACAGTTTTATTTAAAAAAAAAAACAAGAATATGCTTAGGACGATAACAGTAATCATAATAGTAGAGGCAAGAGGCCCAAAGCTAAAAATACTAGCTTTGGAAATACGAAATATACAACGTGACTTTAGAAAAAAAAACTGGTTATACCTAGTACGTGAAATGTAGGTTTAAAACTTCATAAAAGTGGTGTAACCATATAATAACAACACCTTTCTTAGGAGGCACTAACGCGTATGTTATAGTAACACAAAACATATTTTCGTCCCATTTGGCGGGAACGTTTAAAATTACTAGCGCGCTATTTTAGGATTTCCTCTAAATGAAAATGAAAGAAGTAAAAAATACAAAAAAAAAACAGAACAACTAAATTGTTTTAGTGATAAGTACATAACAGTACATATAGTACGTACAGATACATAACTTCAAACACGATAAACTATAAAACTAAAACAGAGTAAGACAAAAGTAAGAAGCTGAGATTCTCGACGTTTTGTGTAGGTTATTAAATACAAAGTTTTGTTTGATAATTGAAGAAGATGATTAGCACAAGAGAAGAGGCATGGTACCGGGTAAGGGAGAAGATTTATTAAAGACAAGCTATGATACCATAAATAAAAGTTTGGTATATTTTTAAAATAGCTGTGAATAGTGGCACCTGTTATGACAAAAATAAACATTGGTTTTCACGTCTAAAAATAAAACTGAAAATGCCAAGTACGAGTATCATAGGGAAATTAAGGAGTTAAACAAAATTACTTTAGAAATAAAACTGGTCTAAAACAAAGAAAGAAACTAAAGGCTTAAATTATTCATTTGACAAATTATAAATAAGGAAACATTTTATATTTTCTGTTAATTTAGGTATTTATTTTATCTAAAACAGCAATTTCATAATTTGGGATAAATAGAAGAAACGTTATGATAGAAGAGGCAGTATGGCAATAGGTCTTAGCGTGTCTCAAAAGGAAACATAGATTTAAAAAACTTTTTACTTACAATATATTTTTTATTTTAGCTTATAAACTTTACAACCTATTTTTTAAAGCTTTTCAAACTTAACATCAGATAACGCAATTAAGAATCGCAAGTTAAGTTTTATTACGATTTTTTGATGGAATGCAATAACCTATTTTCAGAAATATTAACTAAATGTCAAGATAGTCTATCCATAATCTGTCATTAAACCATGTAAGGGCATGGACTATCTTTATGTCAGAGATCAGCTTCGAAATAGTTTACTACATCTCTACTCCATCTTTATTGATAGTGAATTTGTGTAATGTCAAGTTTAACCATAGAGTAAAGTTTCACTCGCCCTAATCTACGTTTATTAATAAGACGGTGAAAGTGCAAATGATAACGATGATGTCATTACCCTCTAAAAAATCTTGGAAGTATCTACAACAATTGTTAACACTTTAAGATCAAGTGAAATTAAATTACAATAAATTAAAAATGTATCTTCGTATATTGTATATGTAGGTATATATTTTTTTCTGACCAACCGGTTTCGCTATTTGGGTATCGTTACGGTAATTACTCTGTCTACAATTTGTAATTGTAAAAACAAAAGACGTCGACGTCAAACCTACAACATACATACCAAAGATACATACCACTTACTTTTTTGTTCGTAAAGTCAGCAATAAAAAGTATCTTAGTAATTTTCCTAAATTACTGTAGAGTTAATGTGTAGCTAAATTAATAAAAATAACACAATATAAAAAAGTAAAAGTGCAAGTGATAACGAAGATTGATGATCTCTAAAATTCTTGGAAGTATCTCCAACAGTTGTTTACTATTTAAGAACACGTAAAATTAAATTACAGTATATTAAAATGTATCTATACGCCTGTATCCATGTAGAAGTAGGCAGGGGTGTAAACGGGACATCCACGACTAGCCGAAGTCCCACAATGTGATAGTTTCCCAATCCCAATTAGGCACTTATCCAATCCCAGCAACGCAGCAACGGGACGAATCCCGGATCGGCCAACAAAAAGATATGGGCGTGAAGATACTTTTTTCTTCTTCTTTTTCTTGCTTGACATGAGAATCGAACCCGGAACCTCGTCACATCAAAGCATTGGACTACTAGGATGTACAATAATGTAGTTTGCAGAATTTAAAAAAAGTTGTTACATAATGAAGTTGCAAATAAAATGTATCTTTACGGCCATGTCCTCGCAGATGTTGCCAGAGGCACATTCAGGGCACCCACGATAAGCCGAAGACACTAAGTCCCACAATGTGATAGGTGGCAATCCTATCGCCAACCGAGCACGCATAGCTAAAATCCCGAGCATCATTTTTTTTTTAACTAGGAAATTGGTAAACCATATTTTCATTTTGTTGCCTGACCCGGGACCTCATTTTCTTTTTGTTTTTGAAGTCAACTCCAACACCTGGACCGCTAGACAACAGAAGCGAAAAAAATGCAAATCAAATTCATTAAGCCGTCGAGCACAATAAACATGCAATAATACTAAAACTCTTAGTCTCATTTTGATCAAAGTTTTCGTAACCAAATCTATCTACCGTGTGCTTACACGGACGCGGTTCCACGCATTGTTCCACGATGTCTCTCGAGGTTTTTAAGATGGTATATTTATATGTATACCTAGTAAGTACATATTTTTGTTTTCTTTTTATTCTCGGATGGTGGGGAAATTTATATGGGAATCTTCGCAATCACGACCTACCTTCCCAAAAAACAATCATTTTTTTGTCGTTATTGACAGAGTAATTGACAGTTGGGTAAAACTCATGCAAAATAAACATTAAACCGGATTTTTAACTTCCACATTTTTCAACTCGGACAAATAAGACATTATCTATTATATTATTTTTACTGTGGTCTAGCGGTCCGTTGTCGGTTTTGACTTCTTTAAGTCCCGGATTCGATCCCCGAGTCGGGCAACAAAAAAAATGTGGTTTTTCCAATTTTCTATTAAAAAAAGGTTGCTCGAGATTGGATATGTGCCTGGTTGGCGATAGGCTAGCCACCTATCACATTATAGGACTTAGTGTCTTCGATAAGTCGTGGTTACCCTCTACCAACCTCTTCCGGATATGGGCGTGAATACACTTTTTTTTTTGCAAAGAAAAAATATTCTGAATGCGTTATTGCAGCCATTACGGTATGATTAAGTAACAAAGTCATCAAAATATTGAGGAATTAAGAAACCAACTTTCACATTACATAAGAGAAGATAGACAAAGACTTAGATATTTACTGTTTTTATATTCCTAATGCAGTTGTTGTAGGAACTTGTGGGATCAGAATAATGTTGATAGCCTTAGCTCTAGAAGGTTTAGTACGTGTGATGTTTTCTAACGGCCAATATGAATAAACTATCTACAGATAAAGGTAGGCCTTCTACAGCTTTGTTGCTAAATTATTTTTGTTAATCATTGAAAAATAACAGCGGTTACCTGGTAACTGATCTAAGTTAGCCCTATCTCTTATCTTAGACAGGTTATTATTTTTTTTAATTCGTACCTATATTCATAAAATATTAGTCGATTCTGCGAACTTCGTCCTGTCTGATAATGGTGGTAATTTTATTCTGAAGCCACTAAATACATTTTACGTTATCGCTATCTTCTTTCAATGATAGTAATAGAAAGAGACAAAACACGTTTAGTGCTGTCAGATTAGTTCATGCATGACATTTTACAATTCCTAATTTTTTAATCTATTCCTCGCAAAACGGTGATTAAAACCGTGACGAGTTGTCATGTTCGGACTAAATTCACATTTCTAAAATGTTTCATCTCTTTTTTGTCTTATTGATAAAATATGGTGTATGATACCCTTAAAATAAGTTTAGTTGGCGCTCAGCAGAATTACTACCATTGATAGCTTATTATTAAACAGGGGAAGAAACAAAATGTTCTGTCCTATTTTCCAACATGTTATTTTATATCGAAGATGTTTAATTGAGTCTCAAAAAAAACGATATCAAAAAAGGATAAATAAAATCGAACTGCGCGTTTGGACCGCCTCGTTGGTAGAGGGGCTGACATATACGCCTAACTTCACCCACCACCCTCGAGATTTGGGTTCGATTCTAGGCCGGGGCAGGCATTTGTGTGATGAACATTTACATGTCTGCACATAATAGTCTATATTGTAAACAATACTTACAGGAAATAGTGTTATACCTTGGAGTACTTAAGATTATGCTAATTTACAATTAATTATTAACAATTAATAATTGGCAATATTAATTATTTATTAAGCGAGTCTAAAACATTTGCATAACTGTGAAATGTCAATGTGTGTGTTTCTAGTGTTGATAACTAACGTTGCACGTAGTTAGTTCTTTATCTTCTAGCACTTAGTTCTTTATCTTCATATTCACGTAGTAAAAATGAAGATAAAGAACTAAGCGCAAATGATATTCATAGACAATTTTATTCCCAGCATCGTTGCATTTAATAATGAATATCTACCCAATACGACGTTCTTACTAACCGTATTAAAACTAGGTTGCGTTGACAATTGAACCGTTATTATTACGTTTAAAGTTTTAACCTTGAACAAAATGACATAGATATCAGATTCTGTGACTATAATATAGTAAATTGTTATACTATTCAGTAAAATAATTTGACTAAGTACCTAGATGACTCTCCACCAATGGTTTATCTCCACCAACTCATTATTTCGTGACTCTGGAGATGGCTTATTGTTTTGTGGCTTTTCGAGAGTCCTATATGATAAGTTAAGGGTTCATACACATGTAGATATAAACGTGATCGCTACTGTTGTGTCCTTGTTTTGTACCTGATATTTAAACCTTGATTGAAGCTAGGATATTAGAGCGCTGCAAGATGTTGGAAGTACGTCAACCACCGCGCGGCAATCTTCTAATAGGTACCTACCTACCTGTATAAAAATCAATTGCTATTCGTTAATCTCGCTAAAACTCGAAAATAGCTAGACCGGTTTGTCTAATTTTAGTTTTAAATTATTTGTGTAAGTCCAGAGAAGATTTAAAAGATAAGAAAAAGGAAAAACTGTGAGGAAACTAGGATATTTTTAAGTAGGGTAAAACTGCTAAATATCGGCCATGTCAACATTTTTTAACATAAAAGTTCTTTTATTTTTAACACTATTTGAATTTGATATAGATTTGTGAATGTTTAAGGTTCTGCATTACTTCAGTGATCCATATATTAAATTTGTTTATAAAATATTTTATTATTTTATTTTCTATTTAATTTTATTTACAGACGTTACTAATTTTCTCTATATCGGCCGTACATACCGTAATGTCGTCCTTTATTTTACCAAATATCAGAATCAGAATCAAAATCAG
>NJDC01003492.1:25500-43222 GCA_002245475.1 Calephelis virginiensis
TCTACCGTACACTACCACATATTTAACATTGTAAACATACATAGATTTTTTTTAACATACATTAAATTCTCATAAATGTATTGAGAACTGAAGGTTAAAATATTTATTTCTTTGAATTTTTCTCGGAGAGAATCCCTTACTTTAAGATTATAAATAGCTCGAATAGCTCTTTTCTGTAATACAAATATGGTATTTATATGTGCTGAATTTCCACAAAGAAGTATCCCATAAGACATTAAACTATGAAAATAGCTAAAATATACTATATTCGGGCCGTTTCAACATCTGTTAATGTTCTTATTTTTTTACTGAAAATGCTGCTGGACTAAGCCTATTTGCCAGTTTCTCAATATGATGGCCCCATTGTAATTTATTATCAAATGTGATGCCTAAAAAGACAGTAGATTCAACCAGATCCAGTTTAGATCCATTTAGTTGTACATTGAAATCTACTAGCCTAACATTGGGCATTGAAAATCTAATAAATTTCGTCTTATTCCCATTTAAAAAAAAGATTGTTAACTATGAACCAATGTACAACTTTAGATATCGCATTGTTCACTTCGTCATACTTACCTAATTGCCTTTTCACTTTAAATATAAGTGAAGTGTCATCCGCAAACAAAACAATATCGTGGATATCCCTTATGTAATAAGGTAAGTCATTTATATATACAAGAAACAGAAATGGACCAAGAATAGAGCCCTGTGGTACGCCAATCGTAACCGCAGAACCCGAAGAAGTTTTATCATTTATTTTGACCCTCTGAACTCTATTGTTCAAGTATGAGATCAAGACATCAAGAGCTTTGTTCTTAATTCCGTAATAGCGTAATTTCCTGATCAAAGTATCATGATGAACACAGTCGAAAGCCTTAGAGAGATCACAGAATACGCCTAATGCATCATGCGAGTTCTCCCAGGCTTCAATCGGCATATGTATAGCTAGTAGGGCGCCAAGCAAGTAACTACCTCAATTTCTCTCTCTCCTTTTTCATGCACTCACTTTTTACCAAAATGCAAAGATTTTGCTGCAATAGAAATGCAAAAACCGTGTTCCTAGAGATTAAAGTAGAAGTATTTGAAGCTGAGCATGTACAAATCGGTGATAGTGGTAAAGGTGAATGCGGTGTTAAAATTCTAGTAGATGGTGATGCTGATAGGTTTTTTTTTTATTTATATTTTATTGAATCAGGCGTTACTTTGCGGAAATCCATTATAAAAGATGTAAAATAAGCCTTTATTTTGCTAATTCCGCGTAAGCAATGTAACCGTTGTGGCAAATAATCCTTCAAACGACACAGAATGTGACAAGCCTAACTGACGTTCCCACCACCCACCTCCGCGACCAGAACACGAATATAGGAAGAGCTCGGGAAACAATATAAATTGTCACGTTCTTTACATGTGACAACCCTACCTAAAGTTCCCACCTCCCACCTCCGCGACCAGATCACAAATAGAGTCCGAACACGGGAAACAAATACCACTTGTCACGTCCTTCGCCAACTTTATGCTGATAGGGATAAAATTTCACTTTTTGATTGTAGTTTTAGATTATTAGGATCCCAATAATTATTTTAGCTTGTGATCAAATTTTTTTGACTTTGAACAAGGTGCCGCTAAACTAGATATTGAGGTAACACTAATATTTAACTCATCTAGAACTGTTGCAAGCATTATATTTTTATAACCGTCATCACCCTCTATATACATTCCTTCATCGAAAGTAGCATTTGCTATATCATCTACAAATCGATCCTGTCTATCTTTCAATTCATCATTAGCAACATTATGATAATCTTCAAAAACTATTATAGATTTGTTTTTTATTTGTATCTATTTATTTTTTCGTATTTATACGTCTTAGCATGCAACTTGTATGGTTTACATTTTCTTTCTACTGAGTTATTATTATTATTTCAATATTTATAAAATCTATGTCTGATTTTTTCAATTCTTTCTGATAAGAGTTCAAAGCTTTCAGCGTAGTTTCGATACCTAATTGCGATATGATACGGTCACCTTTATTCACTCTTTCCTGAAGCATATTTTCGTGTTCATCTTTTACAAATTTTGAGTAATCAATCACATCACATCTTTTGAATCCGTTTATCAGGAGGCGGCTGTAATGTTCTTTAGAGCTTATAATGCATAAAACGTTGTTTTGTTAAGAGTTCTATTTCATTCAAAACTTCAATCCTGCTATTATTTTTGCCTTTACAGTCTGACGACATTGATGATCGAGTGGACGGAATACGCTAGTAGCAGCTGGCTGCTTTATATGAGTTGTAATAGGTAGAAGAGCGTAGAATAAAATAGAATGGCGAATTTCCTTCACTAAAATATACATTCATGTCTTTGGTAAGGTGTGATTCATGGTCGTCTACAAGCAGAAAAATAGGCTGTCTGAAATTATTATCTATGACACATTTACAAACCAATATATTGGAGCACTATTGACTATTTCTTTTGGTGGTCTTCGGAACATTACCATAAAAGGCCACCATACACTTACCGAATGCGGAAATAAAAAATTGTGATGCTTTTTAGATATTTTGCAATTCTTTAGGACCTATAACATGTTCTGATTTGAGACAAATGTCCTATTGCCACTGAAAATTCTAAGAAAGTCATCTAAAATTCTATAGTTTCCTATCTCATTTAAGTTGGGTTTCAACTCTTCAAACCACCTTCTTATATACTCTTCAGTAACTAAAGCTCTAGCTTGAAAGTTATTAATCCTCGTCGCTTCAGGAGTTTTTTGACTAAGAACTGGATTTATTTTTAGAAATAAGGTGTACCCCTTAGCACCAGGCCATCCATTTATAAAAACATTCGATTTTCCATCTACCTTAATGATGTTTGCTTCAGTACTTATTAAATTAAACACTACATTTTCTGGCAAATCTACACTTAGCTAATTAAATTAACCATGGCACCAGAACTTCTTCTTCGTTTTTATTTAGGACTGTGTTTTTTCCGACTTGATGTCTATATTCTTCAACTTTTCCATGTACCTATCCTATCTTGAAGAGTAGGCCTTGATATTTTTAAATAGTCTGCTTGGCTTTCTAATAATCATAGTTTCATGCTTAACGAAAAACATTCTGTTCTAATTTGTACTTGTACCGTATTTAATACGTCTTTTTTTTCCTTGTTTTGATTGTTCTTGTCATTTTTCTTTATCTTTGAAAAAAAGTTTCGCATGGTACGAGTATTTTAGTGGTATTAGAGTAGTTTTTTTACGAAATAAGACTACATTAAACATCATCAGAATAAATGCAAAAGAATTAATACGAAAATAAATTGAATAAAATTAAAGAAAATAAAATATGGTCTTGTTAACAAACAAGGTAGATTTATTTGGAATGGGACCATTAGATACTAAATTATTTTATTGTAAATTTTGAATGATACATAAAACCGATGGCCGAAATAAAGAATAAGTTGTGTCTTATATCGGCCACGGCTGTTCAATGGCAATATAAAGCAGCCGGAATTGGGAATCGATTACAACAATGTTTCTCCCAAATATCGACCACTAGGCCGATTTTAGGTTTTTTGCCAATTTAGTATTCCTAACCTCTGCCGGTCAAATATTTAAAAAAATAAATACATAAACATTAATGTTTGCACAAATAAGTATAGCATATTTAATAATCAAACGACATAAACACCTAAACAGCAATTAAAACATTTCTTACTTGCATAATATCTTACCGCCATCTGCAGCAGATTCTCTAAATCTGAGCAAGAAATACCGCCAAATTTAACATATGTGCACACATCTACAAACAGTTCGTCACTGAGAAATATAGAGAAGTGAGATTGCAGCCATATTACTTGAACTTTTACTCCATGGTATAAGGTATAATTTTGAATATAAAAAAATCTTTTAAAATAAATGTGGTTTAAGTTATGATGAAAAAAGTGTAAGAGGCTGATATAAGGACAGTTTACCCTATTCCCATATAAACAGAGCGGGTGGAACGAAGTTCGCCGGGATAGCTAGTTATAATATAAAATATTAATAAAATGTGGTAATACAGAAAATTAAAAAAAACATTACCTATTTTACTGTATTTTTTGTTACTTTGAGTTTAATAAATTATGAGTAAAACCTGAAAGAGTTTAAAAACTCATTGTTTTCATTTTTTTTTATTATCGAATGAAGTCACAGGTATGATCAAGTATCGTGTTTCGATTTGTTAATTCATTTAGAAAGTTTAATGATTTTTTTTATATGATAGACCAGCGAACAAGCACGCTTGTCTCCCGACAGTAAGAGACAAACGTAGTCTATAGACACCATAGATGTTATGGGTGCGTTGCTGTCCTCCGGCCGGGATGTTGGACCTATTGTGCAAGTCTACCGGCTACCCTACCCTCCGGACGGGGACACTACAGAGTCATTATGGGGGCAGGAATAGGTAAGGCGGTGGATCCTCAGTCCTTACCCGGGCAAGTGGCTGCCCAGCACTCTATCACTAGTAGTCTTGTTGGTACTGACTTATATTTACCTGTGCTCGCCTCTTACGAGCTACCTGGCCGAGAGACAGATGGTTTATTCTACACAGCAGACCCGGATCAACACGTGGGGAATACCTAATAGGTACATAATATATTTGTCTCGGAAGACCACAACGGATAGATATTTGACGGTTTAAACTTGGATCTAATCTAGTTGATTTCGAATATCCTGGCCTTTATGTCAATTGGTAGCAAAGAGAATAAATAAAATTACAAATTGGTAGTTTCAAAATTAGTGTGTGGAATCATAAACAATTTTTAACATTTATTTTTATCTCGTATCAATTTCGGTTTAATAATGTAGGAAATATATACTTTTTTAATATATAAATATACTTAGGCCTACGCTTGATCCAGAGTCTTGAAATAAAATCATGCCAAATTTTATCAAACTACAAAACGAACGAAACTACAAAAGTTAGGTACTTATGTACCACGTGTATATACGGATAAAACAACCGCTATCAATCAGTATTATTTAATTAGTAAACTATTATTGACATTAAGTCTAAAAACAAACTAAATGTATATTAACGTTAGGTATTATTTATCTACATTTCTATAGGGGTTTCGTAGCTGGATGACGTAAAATGGAACCATTAGAGATTCGACATACTTACCAGTACTTATCAGTTCGCCATAATGTCTAAGGAATCCCAGTCGACTGCGATGATTAGAAAGATGAGCCATTACGATTATAGAGACAGGTGTCATGTGGATCCAGTAAGGTTACTCTTGAATCTCTTTTTCATGCAAATGGGAAAATGAAATCAGATCCTATAATTTTAGGTACTCTAAACGCAGTACGAGCGAATTGTTAACGTTTACTTAGCAATAAAAAAGAAATTATTTTATCGGATTCGTTGAAGTTTTCGGAAATAAAACTTAATAATCCGATAGTATTTTGTTCAAGAGAAAACCTAAAATGACATATCGGATTCCAATTTCCAATTTTCTTAAAATCGAGATTCAATAGTAACATTACAGAGAGAGTAAGATTTAGAGCAGTCTTTGACTCGGGGAGCATTATGTCTAGCTAGCTGTGGTCAGCAAACTGTTTGAATTGGTTACAAGTAGGTAGGTAGGTATATATATATATATATATATTTAGAACATGACGTACCTACCTAGTATGTAATATGTAATCAATACAATTTAAATAAAAATTACGTCAATAAAAAATAAATTAAGTTGGACGTGATGTTTAGATTGATTTCTGAATTATTGTGAATTATAAAATATAAATAACCAGAGCCCCATGTTAATATTATTAATGTAATATATATTAATATATATTAATGTAATAATACGCGAAAGTCTGTCTGTGAGGCTGTCGCTTTCTTACAGCTAAACGGCTGAGCTGATTAATTTTGATGACATTTGGTACGAGTATAGCAAAAGATCAGGGTTAAAACATAGGCTATTTTATTTCAAAAATCAACCCCTAATGGACTATAACAGAGGATGAAAGTTTGTATGAAAACCGAAACTAGGTAGGTACCTACCCACTCGAAGCTGAAGAAGTCGCTTGCAATTATATAAGACGGTATTTTAAAAAGTAGCAGTTTGTTAAATTACCTGATATTGCTACTGCTCAGAACTCAAAAGATATTTTTCCAAGGGCTTACATGCGTTGCGTCTTGCATAATCTTCGTGGTTAATGTGGGTACTTAAGCAATTTGTAGGTACCTAGCACATCTCGTAATGAGGGACCTTAAGATAGTTTTCAATATTTAAAACGGTTGATTGCAAATAAATAAAAAAAAGTTGAATATTGTCTTGGGAACAATGTAAGTAATTTTTTATTTAAATATAGTTAACTAGCTATTTCCACGCGACTTCGTCAGCGTAGAATACCTACCTAGTCAACGTTAGTGTTTAGTCGAGAAAGAGGTACAGACAGACAGACAGACCTTCGCATTTATAAAATTAGTATGGATTAAATTTAATGGAGTTAACTAATAATTGTCACATACCTACGTATCTGTCTATAACATGTAGGTATGGTGTTTATACCTAGGTTGTACCTTATTATCAGGATAGCCTTATGCTTTTTTTTCCTATCTTATCCCATTACAAGTCTTTCTAAAAACATACAAGTAGGTAATTATTGAAAGAATTGGTGAACTTGCACATATGGTAATCTGTTACATTTTTGCTAGGTAAAAATGAAATACACTTACTTAGAAATATGTAGGTATAAGGTATAATACTAGAAATGGTCAAACAAAATGAAAAGCTATGAACAGGTGAATAGATTTTTAGTTTTGATAGTACAGTCGAAAGATTATAAAATGTGTATGAATCAAAGTATTTTGGAAGACAAGACAAGACAAGAATCAAAGTATTTTGGAGGTAAAGTTTGTACATATCCAACATCAACGGAATTACTTTCATTTTTGTATGTTTAAAACATACCTATTTATACAGAAAACAAAACGTAAGGTAGGTACATCGCTTTAATACGTGTCAAAGAGAAAGCCTCCAACGTATTTAATATTAACAGTTAATATTTCCTTAACAAAAATTAGTCCCAGTTTTAAACTCACCAGAAAAATGGCAAAAAGTTCCTCATGAAGAGCACCTGGTTACCAAATATTGACAATTGATTTAAAACTTCAATAATAACATTTCACTGGTTTTCGTGCAGAAAGATATGATTTTCGCATTCACATACTAATTGTTTACTAGAGAAATTGTGCGGTCTAGTGCGTGTAGGCGACTATGTGTTCGAATACTGAGGTACACTGTACGGTGGTCGAACAACCGAACGCGGCGCGCGCAGTGACAGTTCTGACTTTTGAGTTGCGATCAGAACAAATCGCGCCCACTACCAGTCCTCCTGCAGAGATGGAGGCCGCGGCCGCATCCGCGAGATGCACTCGGCAGATGCACAAATGCTCTTACACACCGTCTGATAACAGCATCCCGAGCCGTGCCTTTTCCATAACCCTTACTAAAAGTTTCAGTTGATTACTAAATATGGATATCTGTTTCTTAAGCTTTCAACTAGGTATATAGGTAGGTCAGTTTGAATTTTAGTACAAATTTTATGTATCTATTTTTTGTTGATGATTAGGTTCTAAGGCTGTGACTTTTTCAAGATAGTGCCTATTGTATTACGAGTATTATTGCATTTCATGTTCTAATTTGTTTATAATCTTAGTTATTAGTTGCATTAAGCTTTGACAATAGCATTGTTAAGTAAAAAGCGCGCAATGTAAAACTAGTCCGTGCCCCTGACTTCGCTCGTGCTCCCGGTTTGTCCCACCTCGTTAGTCGAGTGACACATAGACTAAACAAGTAGTTAAGTTGACATTAGGTATAAACGGTGTCACATTGTTCACCAGTTAATACCTGTTTGAACCTTGAAGTAGGTACCTACTTTTCACAACTAGATACAAAATACACATAGAAGCTTATTACATTTCTAATTTATTGGTCGTAACCCACATAAATGAGTTTTGCTTGTAATTATTGGAAACTAATAGAAGATATAATATTATTTCATTTTGACGTAGGGACCTAGTGGGAACCCTGAGTGATAACTTTGTCTATAGGCTGGGAGAGTCAATGGTGCTCGAAGCTATTTTTAATAAATATATAAGGTCAGCAACTTTACACCTTTTTACCAAGGGAAGCAGGTGATGCTTTCTGCAAAGATCATAGTACTCATCAGATCTGTAACTATATTTTAAGCGTTTACATGTGAACCTGATAAATTTTCTCTGAAGCGCTTCAATGCGGTTTATATACGTAGCATAACAAGGGTTCCATAATTGTGAAGCGTATTCTAATTTACCACGTAGGGTATGCTCGCCTGTTCGGGTCCACCCCCCAATTCGCGTCCATTTCGCGGACACTGTTTAAAAAACCCTTAAACATAAGCGTACAAATAAACTAGGGAAATGAAAAGTCCTTTCTGCCTAAAATGCAACATATTAAAAACACATATACACATACAAAAGAGCTGTTCGCATATTTTTTCCTGTTTAAAGAATCTTAGCTATACAAAAAGTTGTGTAAATAATCATAATTTTAGTAAAAAAATAGTGAACCGGCGCGCGTTTCATACGTAATTTTTGAATGTTTTAATTAAAGATTGTATTAGTTCCTAGACCTTGAAAATGAATAAAAGAATAAAAATAATGATGATTTTGATTGATTATTGTATTTTTTAAAGTTAAAATTAGGTGGACGCGAACTGGTATACCAATTTTACGAATTAGCCTGTTTGCGTCCACAGTGGACGGGAACTCATCTCACTATTTCTAACTTGATCCTATATTTTAATATAAATAAATATGTCATAAGGATGGGATTTTATTTTTTTTACCATTATTATAATGGAAATTATGGTAATAGAAATAGATATAGATGTCGAAATTTACCTGGACGCAAACTGGATGGACGGATTATACTATATATGAGTTTGCGTCCACTTGTTTATTTAAATACTAAATCTTAAGTTACTGTTTTATAAAATTAAATCAGATGGTTGTAGATAGGTGGTAGCCGGTAAAGTGCATTGTATAATCCCATCGGGACTAGTACCCACCACCGCTCCGGAAGGCAATAAGCGCATTAACTGTTTTTGCGTTCTTCCACTTATACACAAATAGTTGTATGATAAATTTCAAGTACAAAAAGACAAAGAAGTTGATAAAGGTGCAACTAGGGCACGTACGATTAGCCTAAGATACTTAGTTCCACAATGCGATAGATGGCAAACCTATTGCAAATCGGGCACATGTTCTATCTCAGATGACAATGTTTTCATTAGAAATTAATAAAGATTAAGAGCATATCAAGAACGAGAGAGGGAACACAATAGGTAAAAATAGTTAGGAAAAAATTGAAGGAAACTAAAAATTTTTGTAAAATGGACGTGCTCGATGTGAAATCTCTAAGAGAAAATTGACTACCTGCAGATCTAACAAAATCTTTTAAAGATTTTAAAATGTCTGTATTCTAAAATTAAGATATTGTGGATGCGAAAAAGAGAAAAATTATGCAACCTAGTGGTGAACTGTCTGCTATAAACAATCGATGATGTAATTTTGGGCTCCAACTCATCTGAGCAACGAACTAATGAATGAAGATTGGACATTATAGGTATCTACATTTAAATGCAAATAAAACCAAAATAGCACATAAAAGAGGTGTGTGTAGTCAGAACGTATTCAAGAATTTTAGTAGACGTAGTAGCGCTGGAACAAATAAATGAATTTGTTTATGCCGGTAGTGCAGGAATAGTTTGAATGACGGCAATCTTAACAATAAGATCAAAGAAAGAGAAAGATTAAAAATAAGTATTTTGTTCCAGCTTCTTTGTATTAAAAAAAGTAATGAATGTGAAGGAAGCTAGTGACACTTGGTACTCGATATTCTCTGCCAACCTCGGTAAGGGACTAGGCGTGAACATATGTATTTTATACAGAAATAGTTAAAACCCAATATCTCTTTAAAATTTCTTAATAAAATCTCCCCTTAACCCCTTTATAAGTTGGTGGACGCAAACTGGTCCATGGATGGACGCGATCTGTATTTTGTGGACGCAAACTGGCGAAATCACCTTATTTCGATAATTTCAATTATTAAAAAATGATCACCAGACATTTTGGCTTAAACTTAGCTTCATCCTAAAATAGACTATACTACGGCTGGGTTACAATATTAGTTAATTCAAAACTAGATCTAGAACATTTTTATATTTTATCTCAAACCCGCAAACTCCACTAAGTGGACGCGATCTGGCGAAACAACCCTACGAATGTACAGTACTAATTTTGAGTGTTTTAACATCGTTAAAATCGGAAAAGAGGCGCATCACAAAACCTAATGCCTTATAAGCCTTAGAAATAACTTCATCAATGTGAGTATTAAATAACAATTTGAAATCATGGAAAACGCGCCAAGTCGCGAACGACTGAATTTCTATTTAAATTGACTACTTTAATGTAATAATCAAAAAGAATAGGGTGACGCTTTCGAGAAAATGTTACAATGCTACATTTAGTGGAATTTAAATCGAGTCATCGCCTCGGTGGTCTAGCGGTTCAGGTGTTGGACTTGACTGCATGAGGTCCCGGGTTCGAATCCCGGGTCGGGCAACAAAAAGAAAATTTGGTTTTTCAAATTTTCTAATAAAAAAAATGTTGCTCGGGACCAATCCCGGTTCCCGGTCCCGGTCAATTGTCCGGTTGGCGGTAGGCTTGCCACCTATCACATTATGGGGCTTAGTGTCTTCAGCTAGTCGTGGGTGCCCTGGCTGTGCCTCTGCCTACCCCTTCGGGGATATGGGCGTAAAGATTATTTTTTCTTTGTTTTTAAATCGAGGCTGTTGTTGATACAATATTCTTCAAGACGAAGAAAATCAGATTGAAGTGCCATTGCATCTTCATGTGATTTAATAACTGAGAATATTTTCATATCATCAGCAAAATATAGAAGTTGTGATGTTTGAAAACATTTATCGATGTCATTTACAAAGATTATAAACAATAGTGGGCCAAGTAAAGAACCTTGTGGAACCCCGCTGCTTATTTTAATCCAACTTGAGATATAATCCTATTATTAATATTATAAATGCGAAAGTTTGTAAGTATGGATGTATGGATGTTTGTTACTCTTTCACGCTCGAATGGCTGAACGGATTTGTCTGAAATTTGGAAGACAGATAGATTGTGACCTGGATTAACATATAGGCTATTTTTAATCCCGATCGCACACCGGGTTTCTGTGAAAACGCGGGCGAAGCCGCAGGTAGCAGCTAGTTATTAACTATTACAGCTTGTGATCGATTTTCAACATAGGATGAAAACCATCGTAACGGGCTACCTTTAATACCAATATTAGAAAACTTGGGTGTTAGTAGATTATGTTTAATTCCGTCAAAGGCCTTGCTATAATCAGTGTAAATGACAATCAACTTTTATGATATGTTCCGCTCTGGAGTGTGGGGTAGCCGGCAGGCTTGCATAATAAATCTAACACCCCAGCCACGTAAGAACGATTCACCTGTAACATCTATGGTGGCTAAAGGTCACGACTATCTCTAAGAACCTTTAAATAACTTAACGCAGTAAAACTGAAAAAGCGAATCTATCTATAAGTCGCGATGTGATAATTATTTTTTCAAAAGACAGGTCTCGATTCCGAGGTATCCATATCAAATTTGTCTTAAGCTAACTTGTAGTTTTTGAGTTATCCTACTAATATTATAAATGCAAAAGTTTGTATGTATGGATGTTTGTTACTCTTTCGTGCTCGAATGGCTGAAAGGATTTGTCTAAAATTGGAACACAGACAGATTGTGACCTGGATTAACATATAGGCTACTTTTAATTCCGATCGCACAACGAGTTCTGTGAAAACGCGGGCGAAGCCACAGGCAATAGCTAGTACAGCTACCTAGTAGTAGTAGTAGTATAAAGCACATTTTTTTGACTATGTATAACTCAAAAACCACTAGTCTGATAATGATAAAATGTATGTGGGACCATCTTGGAATTATTAGCTCGATGATCGAAATCGGTATTGGTCGAGCAATCGCGTAACAAACATACAGTCAAATTGAGAATCTACTCTTTTTTTTTTAGAATCGGTTATAAAATAAGTTGAGACGGCCGTCTTACTATAATTGTAAAAAAAAAGATAGTGTCTATAGTTCTGTACAGATATTTGTTTGTTCTTTAATCAAGCTACACCTATTGAATAGAGTTTCCTAAATTCGAGTTCGGTTTTAGTTTAAACATAATATTAAAGTCTCGTTGGTCGAGTGGCTAGCGTAGACGCCTAACTACATCGACCAACAGCGAGGCTCGGGTTCGATTCCCGCCAAGGGCAGGCATTTGTGTGATGAACATTTAAATGTCTGCATTTCCGGGTCTGGGTGTTTATTAAATTTATTCTGGTATCTATTTAAGTATTTTTATGTAATAGTATCGTTGACTAACACCCATATCACAAGCATATAACTTGTTCACTGTGGGGTTAGATTCAATTTTTGTGACTTGTCCAAGGGGTATATATAATATATTAAAGTATTACTGGCGAAACAGGGAGGCAATGTTTTTCGTTAAATCATCTCTAATATTAAATCTGCTAAACAAATGTTTCTTTATTTACTTCCTTAAGTGAATTCGTAATAGTCATAGTAGCAACTCGAGTTTTTAAATACAGGGTTACATCTATAAAATATTTTATTTTATATCGCAAATTCATTTACAGGCTGGCGACTTCATGACTCGCACTGGGTACAACATAGCTTGACAGCAAATAAAGCATTGTTGCGGATTGTTTTAAATGAAAGTTTGTAAAAGTAAATATTACGATTTCGCAATAACATTTAAAATTGACTACTGTTTAGCCTTTACCCCCTTTCATTAAAATTTTGCTGGTCCTTTCAAAGTTACCCTATATATGCGTAGCAAATTTCATTAACAACGGCATAGCGGTTTACGGGCAATATTAATAACCTATCTACAGTTAGAGATAGGCCAATTGGAGTCTTGTTGCTAAAATATTTTTGTTCATTTTTGAAAAATAACAGCGGTTACCAGGCAGCTGATCTAAAATATCGCTATCTCTTATCTTAGATTGGTAATTAATTTTGGCCCTTAATCGTGAAATCGTAACGGATAGCCAGATCAACTGACTTTCGTATTTAATATATAATTAGCATGAGAACTTTATTTTTTTATGGCAAAAACAGCGAGCAACCATGGCTCCCTTGATGATAAAAGATGGCCGTGACCTATAGATACCATAGATGCTATTGGTCCGTCGCTATCCTGTGGCCAGGATGTAAGGTTTAACGCGCTAGTCTCCCACGTTTTGTGTTTTTAATTAATAAGGTTCAGGTTAAATTGTCAGTTGTATAACTCGTAGCAAAACTTCTTTATTACACATTAAGTACCTAAGTTGTTATTGCACGCAAGCAGTACATTGAACTTGACATAGCGAAAATAGTATATTTATAGCTACACATATACTTAATTTGAAATCGTAGTACATTTTTTATTATAATTTATAAGAAAAATCGATATGTGCTGTAATAAACGTAGATAATTTCCCCCGTGTTGGTCCGGGCTCCTTTGCAGAATAGACTAGCTGCATTCCTGCCAGGCAGCTCGTAAAATGCGAGCATAGCCTTACCGTCACTAACACCGTGACATCCTACTAGGTGGCAGAGTTTCGCAGCGACTCGCCCGGATTGGTACCGCCGCTTTATCTATTCCTACCTCCATAACGGCATAACGTATTCCGGTTTGCAGGGTAAGGTAGCCGGTAAACTTACTTTTGCTCGAGGCCTAACATCCCGGCCTCAGGTTGTCAACGCACCATTACCACTTTTGGTGTCTCTATGTGGCGTGAATTTCTTGCCATCAGGAAATCCGTCCGCTTGTTTCCCTTCCATTATCATTTAAAAAAATTGACACCTTTACCAAATTGTGTACAGTAACTATTATTTAAATTATGCGCTTCGGCTTTACACTTTTTACATTTTATACTTTTATTTTTAAATTGGCTGACCTAATCCAAATTTAAGCGAAATGATTAATTATGTGTAATAACAACTCTATATAGATATCTTTAAAATACATTCGGATTTTCGAAGCTTGACGAATATAGTAGTACTACGGTATGTTATTTTGGTTTACTACATCCAAGTACTTACTTAATATAGCAAATAATAACGACCATATTGTGCTGTTTTTATGTTTAAATCGATGTTTTTTAATAGTCGATAAAACCGGTCAAAGACATATTTTAACTGTCTACCATTTAAAGAATACCTTACCGAAAACGGTAAAGAAACGAAATAAGAATTTCGTAGCTGTAGATGAAATGGTTTGAGCATACATCGTCTTAACACAAAAAGGTTCAAATCCTGTCTAAAACGAAATTTTTCTTTCTTTAAAATTTGTAGAATTTTTATAGGTTACTGGACGGAAAATACTGTTACTTGTGGCGCTGTAGTCGGTATGTCACCTAATATAATAACTTGTATTGCGCCCAAGATATAAACCTATGTAATATGTAATAATAAAACTAAACATTTTTAATAACATCCGACCAAACCTATCCCTGAGGCAGCTGGGAAACATCTCGATCACGCCAGATTTCAAACGAAAAGATTAATATCGAAATCGGTTCATTAGTTTAGGAGTATTCATTTCACAAAAATACACATGATCTGCAATTACGGCCATTACCGTGTGACGACGATGATCTCTAAATTACGGTACATTACTATCTAGAAATTCTTAAGAGACAAGCCCACTTGGTCTCAACCCTTATTTCCATATATCTACAACAAAAATTAAAGAAGGCAGGCAATTATTTTTTATATTATTTACCTCTGTGGTCAGTGATTCAGTTGTTGGAATTGACTGCGTGAGGCCCCGGGTCCGAATACCGGGTCGGGAAACAAAAAGAAAATTGGGTTTTTCCAATTTTCTAATAAAAAAAAAGTTGTTCGGGATTGGATATGTGCCTGGTTGGCGATAGGCTTGCCACCTATGTGGGACTTAGTGTCTTCGGCTAGTCGTGGGTGCCTTAGTTGTGCCTCTGCCTACCTCTTCGGTGATATGGGCGTGAAGATACTACTACTATATTATTTACCCCTTTCGGAAAAAGAGGGGTGTTATATGTTTGATTACGTATGTGTGTATCTTTATAAAGCACCATAACTTTTGAACGCATGGATCGATTTTGATGTCGATTGTTTCGTTTGAACCTGGAGTGATTGAGATGATACTCAGGCAAATTATTATATGAATATTTGTCGGGGCATTTTAAATTATAAATTATTTATACCTATGTTTACACTTTGACAATCCGGATAGTCTATGTAGAACAGCCTTTCCCAAAGTGGGCGATAACGCCCCCTTGTGGGCGCTGGAAGCCTAGAGGGGGGCGGTATAAATCTTGAAAAAAATGTTTTTTTTTAAACTAGGCGCAACAAATATGTTATTGAGGTTATTGACAAGAAAAAAACGAGGGGTTGGGGCGCTACAAAACAACTGATTTTCAAAGTGGGCGTTACATGAAATAAGTTTGGGAACCTCTGATGTAGAACATGCCTTCTGCTTTGCATGGCAGCTCGTAAATTAAATGGGTCGATACTTCTAGGGTAACTGGTGGTAGCGGGCTGAAAAGCAACTGGTTCAGTCCATCTACCTTGTCTCTTCCAGCCGCCGCGCCGTAATGTCAGCACTGTCATGTGCCAGTTCGAAAAGAAGGGTAGCCGGATCACTTGCACAATTGGCCTAAGACCCCAGTGTAGCAAATTATAACTAACATCTATATATCTATATATGTATTATCTCTGGCCCGGTGCTAGACTTGATTCGAATTTTGGCCAGTATCCGTTGGACGATAGACAAACTTGACGTGTCAAATAGCACATTGTAGGACTTAGTGTCTTCGGCTAGTCGTGGGTGTCCTGGTTGTATCTCTGTCTAATTATCCAGGGCGTGAAGATACTTTTTGAGTATGGAAAAAGTATATATATATATATATATATAGCATTTAAATTATCGATTCTCTCATACTAACAAAAAGAGTAATTACATGCGTTATAAGAAAGTACTATCCAAATGTATAAGAGTCTCAAAAACAGGCATCATTAAAATATATTAAACAGTCTTCTAATAAATGCAAAGCATAATGGGATTTAATTAGGAATTCTTTTCAAAATAAAATGTTCAAAGAAGAAATTGAAAAAATTAAAATAAATAACTTAGTCTGTACTGATGCTCAAGCAATTTATAACTATTTTAATGAGTTAGTTAGAGTTAGAGTTAGTAGTTGATAAACCAGACCAAATCTTGTAATAAAAACCAGACTAGCTCTACTGGTAACATAAAATTTAATAGTTTGTTCAATCAAAATAAAACTATGTTTTTGATATTATTAAGGTAACTCATAGTTTGAAAAACACTTGAGCAACTGGTTTTGACAATTTTAGCACAACAATATTAAAAAGTGTTGCTAGTGTAATATCAAAACCTCTATGTCATATTATTAATTTATCATTTTTGGAAGGGAAATACCCAGAGCGTTTAAAGCAGTCAATTATCAAGCCATTATTTAAAAAAGGTGATACATGTGATATGAACAATTATCGACCTATAACGTTAATTCCAGTCATTTCTAAGATTTTTGAAAAAATAATGTATGAAAAACTTTCCAACTATATACTCCATTTCAATTTGTTAAGAAATAATCAGTATGGATTTAGAAAAGGCAGGTCTATATTATATGCGTGTTTTGACTTAATACAAAAGGTAACTGAATGTCTAAATAATATAAAGCATCCACTTTCTGTATTTTTAGATATGAGCAAAGCATTTGACTTTGTTTCACATAAAATATTGTTAACAAAACTTGAGAGATATGGCATTAGAGGTAAAACATTAGATTGGTTTAAAAGTTATTTAGAAAAAAGGAAGCAGTGTGTTGAGATTTCAAAAATAAGTGGAAACCGCAAAAAAGTCTATACTTCAAAATATCTCGTTAATGACTGCGGTGTGCCACAAGGTAGCATTTTAGGACCATTACTTTTTTTAATTTACATAAATGATCTGCCTGATGCTATCAGTCATGATTCTATCTTATTTGCTGATGATACAACTCTTCTCATCAAGTGCGAAAACAAAAATGATCTAGTCACAGAAACAACTAAAACTTTAAACGAAGTAGCAGTTTGATTAAATGAGAATAATCTTAAATCTAATGAAAACAAAATTAGTCGAATTTCAAACTCATTATAGAGAAACTAAGAAAGTAGATGTTATTTTCAATAATACTATTATAGATAACGTAGATTTTCCTAAATTCCTAGGTATAAAAATCGATAAATTTTGCAATTGGAAATCACATATTGATTCACTTTGTAATAAAATTGATAGGTTTGTATATGTGTTAAGAAGAATAAGAGAAGTAGCAGGTCTGAATGCATCTCTCTTAGCTTATCATGGATATGTTTCTTCCATTTTGCAATATGGGATCCCCCTTTTGGGGAAATTCTGTAGACTTAATTAAAATATTTAGAGTACAAAAGATGTGAGTACGGGTGATATGTGGAGTTAATCAGTTACATTCATGCAAACCACTGTTTAAGTCGCTCAAAATTTTACCTTTACCATGCTTATATATCTTGGCTGTATGTGTATTTGTA
>NJDC01003492.1:43689-65911 GCA_002245475.1 Calephelis virginiensis
TTGTTTCGTCGTTTCTTCTCCCGACGGGCTAGGTTTGGAAACGGTGGTAGTGTACGGTAGATAGGACTAAAAATTAATCTACCTTTAAATTAATTTATAATAAATTATGATACTTACGTTCATAAATAAATAAAATGTTTATTAAAATGTAAATAAGGGCTGTGATTTAAATGTACATTTTTATAACAACTTTTTAACACACATATTCCGCAAATAAATAATTTTCATTTCATTTTCATATAGAGCATCGTTGTCTCTTACTTTCAGGAGAGCCGTGCTCATTATCACAATAAAACATATACATACACATATACTTATCTTTACGCCAAGACCCTTGCTAGGTTGGCAGAGACTTAAAACATTTGCAGAAACATTATACCTACCACATTTAGGTAGGTATATAAAAGGGTCGTTTACAGAACAGATGTTCGATCAGTTGCAGACGTTACTCTTGGCTGAGCACGGACCTTGATCAGCCAACAGCCAACCCCATTTTAGCTCCCCTTTCAACAAAGGCTTTTTCTGTATATCTGTCCCTTTCGCTAACGGCTATAGAATATAACCCAGGGTACTGGTGTTGTGGAAAGTTGTTTGAGCGTTGTTACTGGCAACGGTAGTTCCATACACACCTTGCTGCGGTTCAGGTGTTTGACGTCGTGTAAGTTTCCACTTGACGAATATGTATCTATTGTGCAGTTCTCTGTCGCCCTCTCTCTATACTCACGTAAGTTTTTTTTTATTACGCTCAGGGAATCGTAAACGTAAAAGATATGACTGATTACAATAATTAAAAACAAAAATTTAAATTTTTCAGTAAACCCTGATAGAAACTACTTGTAATGGAGTGAGTAACATTTCGATGACGCCAGCTTTCAAACTAAATAATCCGCATCGAAATCGGTCCATCGGTTATGATGCTACGGACAGACACACACATAGACACGTTTAACATATAACTCCCTCCGATTTTGGTTGAAAGTTAATAATATTATTTAGTCGCAGTAAAACTGATAGGATAGGACCTTCTTGGAATTACGCTCTTTCAAATAAGAAAAAATAAAATCCAGGAATGACAAATGACGGTAACATTAATTCACATACATAAAAAAAATGTAGGATTCGAACATAAAATTTCCTCCTTTTTTCAAAGTTAGTTAAAAATAACTCTACTGTAGTGCTAGTTTTAAGAATGTTGTCAGGTAGTGTACGATACAGATCTATCTTATCTATAAATCGGGTTCTTGTTTATATTTTGTACCTACCTAAATAAAAAAACTGCTTCAAAACGGCTCGACCGATTAGAGGTATAAATAGAAATAATCATGAAATAAAAAAAATTGTGCAACCTCCGACAGACTTATTCGTTAATTGTAACTAAGAACCAGGTCCATCACGTCTAGTCTGCTTCAAAAAAGAGTACCGAAATCGGTTCAATCAAGTTTAAATTTTAATGCCACAAACAGGCACACAAACACATACACACACTTAGACACTAATTAGACTCGTCAAACTTATAACTCAACTGTTTTCATCGAGCGTTAAAAAAATATCGTTAAACATATTTGACACTGCCAGGTGAGATGGTTAAATGCCAATATTAATAACTTATCTAGAGATATAGATAGACTTCCTAGAGTTGTGTTGCTAAGATATTTTTGTTAATTATTGATTATTAATTTTGGCCGTAAATACATACCAATGTACTCTGGGGTAGATACGTTCGATAGATCTTAAAAGTGGAAGGTGATAAAATTATTATAAAAAATGTACCTATTTTATGAAACATAAATAATTATTTCAAAAAAATCTTCACTGAATTGCTTGACAAAATGATAGTTTTGATAAAAATATACGAATTGTCATTCACCTGTCAACATAAAACAAAAAAATGATTAAATAATGAACCGAAAATAATTTGTGTAGCCCATAGAAAGAAATGAGTAAAATAGAAAAAAAGTTTGGCATATCCAGTCTTTCAAAAAAATTCAAGAGTATCTGTTTGCGCTTATGTTAAAATTTAGATTACCGGTGGTGATAGAGCTAATGTTTTTATTTATTTTCAAGGCGACTACTACTTTCCAAAGTTATTGAGCCTTGCAATTAGTCATCCTTACTGGCAGCATCTTGTATTATATTTCACTACGGCCATTACGTCAGTGTACGCCATTCTTGTGCTTCTGTTCTGGAAAGTAAGGTTACCAGCGTACCTATTCTCCCGGGCATAATTTAAGCAACACATTCTTATCATCTCGAATCTATCTGCTTATGCCTCTACTAGGTTAGTCTAATATTATAAAACTATAAAAATAAAACACAGATTTACTCATGCTGAATATACAAGTCTCGGACATCAAATAGTGCATTGACAACCTCAGGTTAACAAAGATAAGCTTCTTGAGTAAGTTTAAACTACTGGAAAGTTATCGATAAAAATCCGGAAGTGTTACATCCCTACTCAAATATGATAAACTGCTTAAAGCTCGGTTCCAAAAATCAACGAACGGTAAACCGTCAGTATAACTATTATTTATGGAGAGTTACTTTACTCTTTGAACTATTGGCAGTTTGCCTAAGAGTAACGTAGCGTTGCTCATAGTTACACAAAATGTTTAGAGGTAACAAACGAAAACAAACGACTGTAGTTAAATTTTGTACTATTCATACAAAAAAACAACCATTCGTAAGCAAAATGACTCGATTCTTGATCTCGATCAAAATTAAATCCTGGTATAAAGATCTAAGATCTAGATAGAAAAACAATACTTACTTTTTTTTCATACAAACTGTTAGTAGCCGTCGAAGTTCACCGGGTTGGTTAGTGACTATATAAAAGTAGTAGTCGTTGACCCAATTGTAGCACCAGCATTTGCAAAGCATTTAAATTATAACATCTAGTACAAGGTCAATAGTAACAATGCTGGAAAGTAACATTTCTATCATAAATTAAATGCATATGAAAGCGGAAAATGTAGATTTGAAGTGGACGGACGCAGTCGAATAGTTGGCACACACTCCTAACGCTGCAGATCATTTGTGAGGCTCAGATTCGATTCCCGACTGTCGCAGGTATTTTTGTTATAAATATTGACGTCTCTGCCCATGTTATCAAAGTAATTTAATTCTTTTATGTTACATTTTTTTATATTTTACGTCGTTGAAACCTATATTTATGTACCTACCGATATAAACACATACACATACCTACATAGTATCTTTTTATGTAATGAATCAATATATTTAAACTAACTTTTCGTTAGCTCGTTAATATCCTTAAACATAGGGTCAACAGTAATTTTGCTAAAATATTAGTTTATTTGTCTGCATCTTTTACAACAAAAAATGTTAAATCTATATTCATATAAAAAAGTCGTGTTAGTTCCACTATAACAGAGCGGAAGAAATGATTCAGCTGAAAATTGATGATTAAAACTTATAGACGGACGTAGGATACTTTTTATCCCGTCCGACTGCGAGGAATCTACGTAAAACACCATTTTAATTTTTCCAGTACATTGTACAGACAGAACGTGATAACGAAATTCGAGTTTTTGCACTTAAATATACTGCTATTATGAACTTGGTTTACTAATTGTCTGCTTATCACTTTACGACACTGCAAAAATAAATATATGATTCATCAAAATCAGTTCAGAAAAAAATCCGTATTAACAACTAATGGCTTGTTCTGGCTTCTCTCTAGCAGACTTTTGTTTTTTCCTGGTAAAAAAGATCGAGTTCGTTAAGAATAAATGACAATGTAGGATTTTAATATTCAAATAATCTTTTCATTTGATCCAGTAGTTTTATAGGTAGTGTGTTATATGCATACAAGCAAACAAATCTTTCCTTTTTTTATTATATTGCAAGGCGAATAAGCAAATGGATTTCCTGATAGTAAGAAATTCTCGCCTCCCAAAAATACCAAAGGTGGTAACGGTCCGTTGCCATAAGGCTGGAATTTTCGGCCCGAGCAAAAGCAAGTTTGTCGGCTACCTTTTTCTCGAAACTGGATCATGTCAACGGCAAACGCTGACGGTTATGGCGGCGAGAATAGGTAAGGCGGTGGTACCAATGGCTGTTTTTCGACTTGCCGGTTTAATACCGTGCGGCAATGGCGCCGTTGTCGACACTGAAAATCGCTGCAAAACTCTGTCATGTAGTCAGATATCACGGCGTTAGTGACGGTAAGCTACGCTCGCCTCTTACGAGCTGCCCGGCAGGAAGGCAGATTATTTATTTTGCAAAGGAGGAAAGTTAATATTATTACAAAAAATATTATAGTTCAAGTTTGTCATTAGTAGATAATATAATTGGTACACGTTCTTAATCCGATATTAGATACATTGCCTACCTTTTTATTCACCGGCTCAAGACTTAACTGCGTGTACAATTTGAACACGAAATATTAAGTTACTAAGTCGCCTTAATTATTTTTGTAGCAAGGTACACATAATTAACAATGCTACTTAATTTACATTAAAGTATTTTGTTTCCAGTCACTTAATGAATCCCGTACTCAAATTACCAAATAAGTCCAAAACAATTTATTTTTGACTGACTCCTAAAATGCGAAGTTTATCAATTCGACTAAGTACCTAAATTGTTTGTGTGTCGCTATTATTTTGCCAAGTAAAGATCATGATTCCGAGGTTCCAAATTTGATCGTGATGAAATCTTATCACGAGATCGATCGTTCCAAAAAATAATTATCAAATTGCGACATAATTATGAAATTGCAGTCGGATTTTTGAAGTTTTGACTGCACTTCATTTACCTACACAAATGCGTAAATTTTTTAATGTTCGGATATTGTAATTCCATCACCGAATATTTGAAGTCATTAAAATTAAATTTAAATTGTGGATAATCCGCAAAATATCACTACATACCTAGTAAGTAGTATAAAACAAAGTTGTGTTCTCTGTCCCTTTGTATGCTTAAATTTTTCAAACTACGAAACGGATTTTTAAGCGGCTTTTTTATAGATAAAGTGTTTAAAGAGGAAGATTAAAACGTATATTTATACCCGTGCGAAGCTGGGGCGGACCGCTAGTATAGGATAAGTTTTATATCGATCATTTAACTGGTTCTCGGAAAATAAGTAACGCGGGCAAATTCGAGGAAAGTGCCAGGTTGTTCTCAAATATTTGTAACGAATGTCCAATTGCAGTTAATTCTTATTTTAACTTGGTTACAGGTATTTACAGCGTGAGTCAAATGATCTCGAGATGTCACTAAGATGATATTCGTAACATAATGACATTAAGTAATGTAGATGATTGTTCACACTCAAGCTCTGTTCTTAATAAATCCGTTAATTGGGATCCATTATACAGTTCGCAAATTTGGTCCGACAGCAATATCAGAAAAGCAGTAATCAATGCACCTGTTGCAGAAAACAAAGGTATAAAATATTGTTATACATGCAGAGGAAAGATTAGAAATTATCAAATAAAATCTCCAAAATCAACGTTTGTGCCGTCTAATCATTCTACGCCGAAATTAAGTTCCTTCTTAACTAATGAAGAGAGTAATTTACAAAGGATGAATGAAAATCCATTAGGTGATTACAAGTATCAAGATTCATTTTACAATTTTGAAGCGAGACGAGCAAATACAGAACCAAATGGATCATCTCAGTGCATTCCAACTATATCGCAACAAGTTGAAGTAAATTTTCCTAAATATAGAAGTACTGAATACGAAACCCGACCTCACAGGGAAAGCCAGCGAAGACTGAGTAAAAGCCTAAAAGGCCTTAAATGTATAGTTAATTTTACGTTGACCGACAGTCCTAAGAAAAAACGGACTCAAATTCAAGCATGCTCAATAAGCTTAATGATTGTAGCTATAGTAGTTATAAGTTTAGTTTTAGTTAATTTTACAACTACAAATTTTATAAATGTAAGCAATGTTACTAGTACAATTTTGGTGCCAACAACAGTAGTTTATAATGAAAGTACATCATCCATAGTGGATAGTGACACGTATAGAGCTATTACAGACAAAATGGATTTTACTACCAACATTTACTCTTTAAATAAATCACCTTTATTATCTAGCTCTAACAGTTATTCCTCGGTTAGTAGTATGATGACAAAAATTCGTAAGAATATCAGAACATATCCAAAGGACACTTTGAAAATAACACAAACAAGTACACCAAAGGATCAAGATCAGTATTTAGAGTTTTGCTCGTGCCAAATAAATGAAATATGCATGTTAGAAGAACAAAGTGGTAAAGCGATTTGCAAAACACCTATAGACGTTGAAGATCCTACAGGTAATTTATATTATTTTCTTAAAATTATATTTTTGTAACTCATTGTGTTGGCCATCTGCAAATCTGATGAAACCTGCTGCTAGTCATTGAGAAATTTATCCTATCTAACGTATTTTTCACTTTTATAAAATCTTAAAACACTATTAAGAAACATTAAACATATCTAATTATACCAGAGGTATATTGTATTTGCTTATACTTACCAAAAACTTGGGATACTTTACAGTTATTGGACTATCCCAATAAGTTTCATTCTAAAACCTAGAATAAACTCTTGTTAGTTTGGGGTTGCATCGCAAAATGTTGTCCCATTTAGAAAGAATTTTTTTGTTTAAAAGGTTAAATAAATTCCTGTTAATTGGATTATCTCTTATAATAATGTAATGTCTCTTATAATACATCAAAAATCTAAGCTATATTTCATTATTTAAAGGTCTTCAAGTTTCTTACTAGATTTTAGATTTTTGAAAAAACATTGTCTACAGTAAAAGAAAATCGTTTTTAATTAAAAAATTCAAAAGACCTTGTTATTTTTTATAAAAACATATTTGTTAGTTTACAATATGAGTCTTCTACGTATGTATTTTTCTGATAAAATATATAGTTAATTTCATTATAAATTGATTTTTTTTAGGTTGTGGTGGATTATGTGCCCTAGAAACAGAGGCTTGCCACCTTATAAACAAAACACTTGGGGTCTACGTTTGTCAACTTCTTCCGTCTGCTGTCTGCTCCTCTGCGGATTTCCGTTGTCGTAATGGTCTTTGTGTATCCATTAGTTCCCGATGTGATGGTATAATACAATGCTATGATCGTTCTGATGAGATACAATGTGGTAAGATGCCTTACAATACGAGTATAGGCCATTAATGGTAATTCTATGAACAAAATCAGACTATGATAAATTAAAATTAAATTTCGTGCTTTTGAATTACAGTGGTAGTAATTATGTATGACACACACTCAACTATTTTTTAAGTCATTGCTATCTTCTTCCAACGATAGTTATAGAAAGAGACATTACACGTTTAGTGCTGTCACTTGTCAGATTAGTTCGTATATGACATTTTCTACAAACTTTTTATTTTTGGAAAGCGTTGATTAAAAATGTCACAAGTTGACATGTCCGAAAATCTGAAAAGCCTAAAATGTGCTATCTCTTTTGTTTTTGTTTGATTGGAAAATGATAACTTACATCTAAAATAAGTTTAGTTTGTGCCACCAGCTTCTAAAAAAGAGGGAATAAAAGACAAAACTATAGTTAAAGTTAAAAACTACGATAAGTTACTTAGTAGGTTAGTATATTGTCTAATTTTGGAAGTTTTTGATGCATAGGTACCTAATATATATAAATATAAAAATAGGTACTAAAGAGTACCTATTCATTCACTCATTCGTTCATTCACTCACTAAGTTAGTAATTAAATTAATTTTAAATTTTAATAAATTAAATTTTGTCTTATATACCTATACCTACATTGAACATTATTTAATAGTTTTAACATGAGTACTGTTAATATGCGAGTGTTGATAGTGATAATTTTAATTCAGTTTCATCTGTGGTCGCCTCTGTGGTCTACCGCTTCAGTTGTTGGACTTGACTGCATGAGGTCCCGGTTTCGATTCCCGGGTCGGGCAACATAAATAAAATTGGGTTTTTCCAATTTTGTAATAAAAAAAATGTTGCTCGGGATTGACATGTGCCGGGTTGGCGATAGGTATCCCTCTTATCACATTGTGGGACTTAATGTCTTCGGCTAGTCGTGGGTGCCATGGTTGTGCCTCTGCCTACGTCTTCAGGCATATGGTCGTGAAGATTCTTTTACTTTAATCTGTTTCGCGCCAACTGAATTGCAATCGTTGTATTTTATTTGATTTTTACTAAAAAAAAGTTTTTACTATCTATAGAAAATAAAAAAAAATGTGTTTTCAGAGTGCGACTTGACTAAGGAATTTCGTTGCGGCGGAGCAATTTCTTGTTTTCCAAAGTATAAAATGTGCGATGGAGTTATAGATTGTTGGGATGGATATGATGAAGTTAACTGTACTACAGGTAATTTACCTAAATTTAGCTGTAGGCATTATGGTGCCGGCGATTTAATTCGTGTGGGGGGAATATACCTATATCACGGCAGCCATTCATTTTTCGAAATTAAAAGTAGCCTTTGCGCAATTTCCGATTGTTATCTAAGTCTATTCATTTTGTTCCATTTAGACTTTTAGACGTCCGATCAAGGCACGTTCATCCATCCAGTGTAGCTTTTAACATAGAAGATGTTGGTTTCCATTTGCAAAAAAATTGCATAATTATTTCATTTAAATAAATATTGAAAATCACTCATAGAAATGCCGCTAAGAAAGTATTATAGCTTAAAGTTCATTGACCCCTCGGAACGCATCGTCTGTTCATAATGGCGGGGTCGATTCTACGAGTAGGTACCTACCTACATCACTCATTAAAAATAAAAAGTAGTAAAATATGGTGTTTAAAAGATTGATTAACCATATAAGTTGTTATTATACTTACGTGGTATTTACTAGATACTCGTAGTATACCTACTAATTATTTTGCAAATGCCAAACATCGTAATATAGAATTTTTTTATTGTTTAGGCATTAAAACATGCAAACGAATTTCTTGATGATAAGGAGTAAACGCGCCATCTATATACCTACCTACTTTAAAACTATTAATAGTGTGTGGCCAAACTAATAACTAAGATCTCTTTCACCACTAACCTTTTGTGTATTTATGCAACTTTACCAAGCAACATACTCTTCAAACTAAGACACGACCGTGGCGAGCACTGACGCCATTGCGGCAGGAATATGTAGGTGGAGTTAGTGGACTAAAACATTATTTTATGTCGATCAAACTTTTCATTGGTTAAAGAGGAAGGTATATTTTATACTCGTACAAAGCCGGGACGGGCCGCTAGTTAAATATATGACCTTTATGTTTTAAGACAAAATAACTCAGCTTTTGTAATACCGTTTAGTAATTCAGAAAACTAGGCTACGAGCTCATTCAGATATAACGGTGCCTTATATGCGTATTTTGTTGCAGAATGTCCTAAAGACGAATTCACATGTACCGATGGTCAATGTATACCAACAGCGCGGTTTTGTGATGGGTTGGCAGATTGTGGGGACAAGAGTGACGAGCCTCTCGGCTGTGAAGCGTGTGGGAAACATGAGATGAGATGCAAAAATCATAGATGTGTTCCACTTTCCTCTCGCTGTAATGGGTTAAATGATTGCGGAGATCACTCGGATGAAATTAATTGTTCATAATAATTAAGTGCAGTAAAACTGCAAATATCGACTCCAACTATTTATTAACTATCACGACGCGGTTTCGTCATTTTCGAAAGATAGCAAATTATGCCGAAATGCTCTTAATAACATTTTATCAACAGTGTTTGAGTTGTAATTAATAATGCATGTATTTTTCATTCAAATTCAAAAGAGAAAATTATAAATGAAAGGTAAATGGAAGTTTATGCGTTATTAAGTATATCTCAAAATTCACTGGTCGCATCATTATGAAATTAATATGATACTACTTCAGAATCATAACCCATCTTTCTAAGAATAATCTTAAAAATCGGTTACCTAGCTATTAACCGAGTAATCGAGTAACAAACATACATTTTTATTACATTGGAGTCAGTTAATAAGCAAGGAAACAGTATAATAATTTATTATAAGTACCTCAAGAAAGTAGCAGTCATATTTAAAAAATAAAAAATAAAAAAAAAATTACACATATTCGACATAAATTCATAACTTTAACTTGGTGGTAGAGCACCGTGCAAGGGCTATGGAAGATTAGTACCGCTGCCGTATTCTTGATAACCTAACATCAGTGCTCGTCCTGGTGATAGAGGTCCCGGTTTAGCGGACAGCATATAGAGTAAACTTACAAATTAAAAGTCTTAATAATTCAGCCTTATGGCAAAGTAAATGAAATGTTAATGTATTATTTTAACCTCAAGTTTCTAATAAATTTATAATATAAAAATAACCTTCAATGTAACGTAGAATTCTTACTTTACCTAAAATGGTATGTAGGAATCGTAATACTTGGCACTTGATACTTTCTGCCTGCCTCGATAGGGACGAGGCATGAAGATATGTATGACTTATATACATATATCTACCTGACCTGGGTAACTTTGTTTAAACCGCCCTTCATTTGGTGATATATACTCGTACCGAGAGCAGGAACTCGTCAAAATAACCGCTTAAGAGGAGTTAGGTGCTAAGTACAATAACAGAGAAGATAAATATGTTAAGATTTGAGCCTCAACATGTAGCTATAAAGACTAGACCTTAATCAAAATCGTGAATTACTTCTAAGGTAGGTATAGACAACTGAGAGGACAAAGATACATACAAATTTAGTCGACGAATTTATTCGACAAATTGTCGGCCTTATTTCGTAATCACAGGATCAGGTTATTATCTTTCGTTTAAATGTTATAAATAGGATGGAAAACTATTTGAATAAATAAATAAATTTATCTTATTACTGAAACTGAATTTTCTTTTTAAAATTGAGAACCTTTATCCCTATAGAATAGAATATACTATAATACTATTTACTTATACCATTATACTATAATATTACCAGTAGTTCACACCGAACTGAGACCTCGTGAGGAGCCAATAGATTCTTCTATAATTCCAACATTCGCCATTGCTTTAATAAGCGTATGTTAACAAAGTTTTACCGCAAAACAATCGTATAATATGTGACTCTGAAGAAGTGCGTAAACACATAGATAATTTTCTTTTGCCACAGTCAGTTCAAACATGCAGTTGATTTTCCAGTCTAAACACAAAAATGCGAGCTAAGTGCTCAGGTTTAATTTCGGTACGTGTCTGTATGAATTTACTGCTACAATGAGAAATGAAATACTGATATATTATGACCTGGCATATTTTTTATTAAGCGTCTAAAAACGAAAAGTACTTATATCAATTAGTCTGTATGTTTTGTTGTTTTTTTTATTAATTTATGTTGTTTTTTTCCTGTACCAACACAGGTTCGCTGAATGTAGTAATATACCATCTGGCTCCCTGCCAGGCAGCTCGTAAGAGGTGTGCAGTTTGCACACGTTAAAATTTAGGTCACCACCAACAAGACCACTGGTGGTAGAATGCTAAACAGGGCAAGTTAGACCGGGTGGGGATCCACCACCTTACCGATTCCTGCCGCCACGCGCAATAACGACCCTGTCATGTTCTGGTTCGGACGTGAGGTTGTATTAAGCATTCTTTCGTTGATCAATCTTAGGTTCTTACTTGCCGTTACTAAGAAAGAACTTCAAAAAATGTGTCAAACTGAAATTATACAGAACAGGTTGTTATAAAATATTTGAATGTTTATCCGACTCATGTCAATCTTTTATAAATATAACGTATACTTAATGTTTTTCTTTGTATTATAAACTAGTTTTAGAATTAAGAAAAAAGGCAAGCCTCCTAAGTTTCTTTTGTCGGATCTTCTCAGTGTGTGGATTTCTTTCAATATATATTAATTTTCAGACTGTGTCTACTTGTGTGCGCAGAAGGCCCAAACCCTGCGTCACAACTCATACCGTCTTATTAATAAACACGGAGTAAGTTTCTCCAAGGCTCAAACTGGTATTAGGTATAGTCTTTATTACAATGTGGTACAGACCATAATATCAACTTAATTTTAATCCTACCTTAGTCCATGTTTACTAATAGGACGGATACTGACATAAAAAAGGTTTAACACGTCTGGATGACATCGCCGCACACTTTGATTTACCACAAACCGCATTCACTGCGCAAATTAAAACATCAAAATGTTATTTGTATGAAAACTACGCTTTAGATTTCGTTCGTCAATTTTTCTTTGCGTTTGGAACATATTAGTAGAGAAGACCGTGGGAGATCGACCTTCACCGATCTGATAACCAGATGAGACATATTTTTTATCGAATATAATTTATAAACAAATATGCCTATAATTACTTGCCTATCTGAAAGTGCTCATGGCTATTTTTTATTAAATTAACTTTAATCGATTTTTTTTCGTCACTTTCATTCTTTTGATAACGAAATGAATTTTATGTCACTGTTAGTTTTTAACACACAGAATATGCCTCAGTAGGCTTGCCTGCTCATTTTTATGTATGGCAAACCGATGTGAACAGGTAAGTCAATATAGGTGACCCAATCGTTCTGCTAACTTATCGAAAGTTATAACAAATTTTAGAGTATTTTATTACAAATTCAGTCATATAGACTTGCCTGCAAAAACTCATACTTAGAGCATAGATAATTTCATTAAAAATAGCCATGAGCACTTTCAGATAGGCAAGTAATTATAGGCATATTTGTTTATAAATTATATTTGATAAAAAATATGTCTCATCTGGTTATCAGATCGGTGAAGGTCGATCTCCCACCGGCTCTTAGACCATATAAAAATACAGTAACAGAACTAGACTAAATCCTCTATGTCTAGATTATTTACGAAAGAAATATAAATTTTCGACTTCGGATTACAAATGCACCAATGTCATCTTTGTTGTATATGTACGGAAGACATATACAACAAAGATCACACTCAGAATAGTAATGTTCGTTTGCCTTCAAATAAATTGATAAATATCCCTGAACAAATATTAGGAATTGAATCTAACTCCAAGCAAACATTAATGTTCACGGAGCTCCAACGTAAGCAAATTACCTACATAAGTTTGTACTTATTTATGGGTATTAGTAGATAACTATACCTGGAAACAATACTACTCAGATTAATCGTAGCAAGATTAGTTTGTACATGGCATTTGTACAGATTTTTATTATGCTATTAACCTATTACTCTTAAAACGTCGAAAAAAAAATGGCCCGAAGATGCCATCCATCTTCGGGCTAATTAATTAATTAGTTTTTAATGGCGTAGGGGTGTGACGACCCCATCGCCCACTGGTGAGACGGTTCAGAAACTTCATCATTATCATCATCATCATTTCAGCCAAAGGACTTCCACTGCTGAACATAGGCCTCCCCCGTTGACTTCCACTTCGACCGGATGGAAGCGGTCTGCATCCAACGAGACCCTGCGACCCTCATAAGGTCGTCTGTCCATCTCGTGGGTGGCCGTCCTATGCTTCGCTTGCCAGTGCGTGGTCTCCACTCGAGAACTTTACTGACCCAACGGCCATCAGTTCTCCGCGCTATGTGCCCCGCCCTAGTTAGGTCCAGTTAGGTAGGTTAAACCTAACTAGACCGTGTTCAGAAACTTGGGGTTTTTGAATCGTTCCACTAGTGCTATCAGTCACCTTTCCGAGTGGTAGTGCCATGCTGTTTGCCTGTATGGTTGCAGCTTAATGGGCCGGAACGCCCGGGGACGTACCACTCTCTCACTAAAGCCCGGCGTGATGTAGTGGCGTTGCTGCTGCATTTCGTTTGTTTCGTGTGAGAGTTCCGGAGGCTCACTCCCCCCCCCCCGTATTATAACGGAGCTGCAAATTTCAAACGTTAGTCCCCAGGGGGGTACAACCTGCAATTACGGTGGAGGCCAATCCCCCCCTGGTGTTTCTAATTGAGAATCTGTGGATTCTAACTCGGAAGCACTAGGTGGCCCTGCGTACTATGGGGGGGTCGATTTGCGCGTAACTTTAACTTGAACCTTTTCCACGCTCGTTGTGGACTTCTGCAACATTAGGGGAATACACTCTTAATAACTTAAACGGCGTCCATTTCCAGCTTGAGATCAGCCTTGCTCTTTTTGACTGAGACGTAAATATCTTCTCCGGCTGACACATCGTACCTCTCCTACCAGGGGTATAAACTGGAACACTCCTAAAAACCGGAGTGGTACCTCCGGCTCTGGCCCATGGCAAGGAGCGAAAGAGAAAGCCGAACTCCTAGGCTCCCCTTTTGCTTCTAACTCGACCTTAGATGACCATGGAAACACGCCACCGACAATCCCGCGGTATGAAGTGTCTATGCCAGAAATAAAGTTTTTGCAAAGTTCAGTGCGTTGAACACTTATTTCATTGAACGTCATTGTTCTCAAAGTGAGTGCTCCCGAGCTGGCATCGGTTTTAACGCGACTCTTCCGGCTCTCCTATTCATCAGGCATTGTACCGAGGTCATGGAAGACCGCTTTAATACAGCCGATCCCTAAAAAGCTGACCGCTCGGATCCGTCCAATTACCGGCCTATAGCTGTAACTTCCTTGCTTTCCAAAGTTATGGAATCCATAATAAACTGCCAGCTCTTAAGGTACCTAGAGGAACACCAAATGACCGTCAATAAGGTTTTCTTCGTGGTCGTTCAGCTGGTGAACTTTTAGTTTACTTAACACACCGATGGGCGCAAGCAGTCGAAAGCAAGGGAGAAGCATTGGCTGTGAGTTTATGCAAATGGGTCAATAGTTTTTTGCCGGAGCGTAGCATAAAGGTCGTTGTCGATGGCATGTGCTCGGAGTCCAAGCTTGTCAATGCTGGTGTTCCCCAAGGCTGTGTGATTTCTCCTACTCTGTTCCTTCTGCATATCAATGACATGTTGCAAATTAGTAACGCTTATTTCTATGCAGACGACACTACTGGGGAAGCCTTATACTTTGGCTGGCATAATATATCCCGGAAACATGTCATTGAGAGCTAGAACCAACTTGTATCTAAAGATGACAATCTTCTGCCTGAAATTTTGTTTTGATGCCAACAAAATCTGGTACAATTTAACCCTAGCAAGACACAAGTTTGCGCGTTTTCCACTAAAAAGATTCCCTTCGTCGCATCTCCTCAATTTGAGAGTGTTTCCCTAACTGCCACAGCATACATTGTTACACTTGGCGTTGACATTTCGAGTGATGTTTAATTTCGTGGTCATCTGTAGGAGATAGCTAAAATAGTCTCTAAAAAACTTGGTGTGCTCAGTAAAGCGAGACAGTATTTCAAGCCGACCCATCGCTTACAACTATACAAAGTGTAAATTCGGCCTCATAGGGAGTATTGTTCTCAACTCTGGGCAGTCGCTCCACAGTACCAGTTCCTTCCGTTTGAACGCATTCAACGTAGAGCAATTCGAATTGTCAATGACCGGCCAATTACCAATCGGCTTGATTCCTTGGTGCTGCGTTGGGTTGTTGGGTCCCTCAATGTTTTCTACCGCATATGTAATGGGGAATGTTCTGAGGAGTTATTAGGTTTAATTCCAGCTGCTAATTTCCACCTTCGGACTTCGCGACAGAGTTCAAAGTATCATGCTCATCATTTTAATGTTTTAATGATAAATCGGTTGTACTAACTAAATAAGTTTCTGACACAAGGAAATAGAACAGTTTTTTTTAATAAAAACAAAATTCATCAATTAATATAAAGTTATCAATTAATCAAAATTTGATATGAATTCTATACCCGGCATTTCAGACTCAGAATCATTAATGTCGCTGCTGGAACCAATATTTAAAATGAATCTATCCGAATGGTTATCAAATTCAAGCTCAAATTTCTAGTACTCATCCTCACACTTGATAGCATGATCTAATACTTTCTTCCATTCGTCGGGTCCTATCACTTTAATTTTCCAATGTAAGTTCTTTTACCGAGGTCACATTCATGGAAATATTTTTTTTGCTACGTGAACCAAATTTTAATTTTTAAAGACAGCAGCAACTTCCTGAAATCTTAAATAAAAGTCGTACACCATGTTTTAATCACGCTGTAATCAAAACTGTCCGGTTTTATCCTGAGATTTTTCTTTGGCCTTCCTTTCTTAGATGTGTTAAATACAGACCTACCATTATTTTCTTTGGTTCTTATTGAATTTTGCAGAAATCGTCTGGATATGCCAGTAGCTTTGACCACGCGGTCTTTAATTTTATTAAAATATCCATTTTCAGACATTTTGAGAACATTGGCTTCTGTTAAAAAGTACAGGTACACGTTGTATATTATTTCACAGAGATGACCGCTTATATAACATTTGTAATATGTTTATATGACATATCTACAGATAAAACATTTAAATTTTATGAGTGGCTTCCACTGAATTCTCCATAATAAGAGAATAAATAGAACGTGAGACTTTTTCGAACATTCAAGAATTTAATTCTATAAAGAATTCGTTTGTGAGAGATAGCCAATTTTATATTTTTCTTAAATTGATAAATATAATTATAATTCTAAATTTAAATTTACATCAAGTACATATTCCTAGGTATATGGCGCCGTCGAGAAAAAAGATGGTCGAAGTTTTTTCATAATTATTGAATTTCGTGTTGATATTGAGTGAAATTAATCAATTTTGGTGGTATTTTGTACAATTTTGTTCAATAAAAGTACACATATAAAATAATCATGAAGAAATTAGCGTAAAGTGTATTTCCTCGTTGCCACCAAATCTCATCACATAAGCTTGAGTAATGAGACCACCGCTTTTTTTTCTATAATTTCATTCTGTTAAACGTTTCATGTTCTTTTACTTACTTTTCATGTTACTTTACTCTTTGAGGTACTGAGTACCGACGAGTTTTGGCGGCTAAAACGACGATCACACATTGGTATTCCATGATCAGTTAAATTCGTAAACACGAAATATACCCAGGCGCCTAATTTTAAATAGTTTATGTACTTTATCTATATCGGTGAGATTTCGTATGTTTTATTTCAGTGAAAGCACACAAGGGAAATACCTACCTATCTATCTATCTATGTCTCGTCCATACCAAAAAGTAATATAAAACCTTGTGATGAAACCTGCCACCACTGAGTAATATCCAGAGTTTTTGGCGCCATCGAAAGAAAAGATGTTCGAAGTTTTTTCATAATTATTGAATTTCGTATTGATATTGAGTGAAATTAGTCAATTTTTGAGGCATTTTGTACAATTTAGTTCAGTAAAAGTGCACAAATGAAATAATCATGAAGAAATCAGCGTATCGTGTATTTTGATGTGAAACATCTATAGCCGCACGTAAAACCGATTTCTGGCGTGGCGACGCGTCGCTACGCTATATGATGGTCTATAATCTATTACATATTATTCAGTTCCTATCACAATCTGTTCTTTTCTGGATATTACTTTTACAAAATAATGTCGATGTTTCACATCTGCCAGGCGTCCCGTGACGACTCACATTTTTTCTCGTTGCCGCCATATCTCATTACATGAGCTTGAGTAATGAGGCCACCGTTTTACTCAAGACCAGACATGACTTTGTAAATTAGTGACTAATGACTGATATAAAGAATGAATACGGAAGATATGAATTGAAAATATACAATAAGAAAAAGATTTATTAAAACGGAAGACATGGATGTATGGACTCAGATCCTTTGCCTTTCCCCGACTGGGATAAAATTAAAAAACAACAACAACAACAACAACAATCAGTTTGGCGCAACTTGTATTTTTAAAAAAAATGTTTAAATTTGTTATGTTTATAACACATCCAAATTTTATCGCGCTTATTACCTTAGATCTGTATACTTTACGACTTACTTTCAAAGTCAAACGGGTTATATCCCACTAAACTCTGAAAGTGTCAGTTGTCAATTGTCAAGTGACCAATCACTGCTTCCTCTGTGAGTAATATTGTTCTGTGCTTGTCATTTTGAGTTAAATTTACCACGCTTTGTACTTTTATTTTTAAATTTTGTAAAAAAAAATCGCAACTAAACTAAAATTAAAACTCACAATTACAACCATAGCAACTACATAACAGCTTTTTAGTAAAAACTTGAAGAAAATGGCTCACTTTAAATGCGAAATATGCTTAACGAAATCTAGTCGATCAGATGGAGAAAAACGCATATTTATGGCAAAATTTCCTCTAGATAAAGATCGGTGAGTCCTGTTCTTTTAATTATTTTAAATAGACTTACACCCACTCTCTAGAAGAAAAAAAGTTAGATATATAGTTTTATAACTTATTAGTTAGTTTGTAAAATAACAATAGTGCTGGCTGTTACTTGTCGATAAGTACCTATATTGTGTTATACAAACAAGCACACGCCTCTACTGACAATGACACCATAGATGTTATAGGTTCATCGCTTTCCTATGTCCACAAAGTTAAACCATGTGCAAATTTACCGGCTATTTAAACCGCTGAACCAAAACGTGACACAGTTATTAAGTGGGCAGGTAAAGGTAAGATTATTTTTGAACTAGCTGTTGCCTGCGGCTTCGCCCGCGTTTTCATAGGAACCCATTGTGTGAATGAGATAAAAAGTAGCCTATATGTTAATCCAAGTCACGATCTATTCGTGTTCCAAATTTCAGACAAATCCGTTCAGCCATTCGGTCGTGAAAGAGTAACAAACATCCATACATACATACATACAAACTTTCGCATTTATAATATTAATAGGATAATCAACAAAGTAGGTATTTACTTAAATTAATGAAGATAAAAGTAATTAAGTACATTTGTACGTGAAGGAATCACAAACTACAGCTAATATAGGTACAGGGATAATTATTTGTAAACATCTAAATTTCAAAATATAAAAGATAAAGTTAAAACTAAAATAAGTTAAAAATCATTGTCAAATTGTAATACTTTCATGTACAAAGATTAATTTAAAATAGTCCATGAAAAGACTTCGATTGCAGTTAGAACAAAATATGTTAATGAACTTCCAACATCGCGGCATGCATTTCGCGCCCAATTTAAATTGAATCTAGGCTAACACTCTAACCAAAATAATGTTTGTATTGTTGAAAGTCATTATTTAATATCCAATTATTGTTAATTACACTTGCACGTTTTCTTAAACTGTTTTTTTAATAAGTTGAGTGTGTCCCTTTCATACTTTTAACTTAATCTAAGGCATTAGTTATTTTATTTTAAGGTCCTAATAACTATGTGCCTCTTGAACATATACACATCTTTTTATTGTACTTCACAGATAAAAATCCATAACAGTCAAATCGCGCGATCCGCGATCGCGGAGGCCAGGGTATAGGGCCTAAGTTATAAACGAACGAAATTAAAACATAACAACATTTTCTATGCTATAAGACAACCTACAACCACATGGCTCTCCTGATGGTAAGAAATAATCTTGGCCTATAAACATCACAGATGTCATGGTTGCTATTCGGTAGCCGGAGTGTTAGGCCAATTCGACATTTCGGCCATATCAGCGAATGAAAAACTAGAAAGCATGTCCGGGTAGGGAGACAACACCTAAGGGGTAAGGTAGCCGGTAGCCTACTAGAACTTACAGCCATTGTACAGCGACACACCTATAATATATATAGTGTTTATGGCCTCAGTTGTCTCTTATTAAAAAATGTGTATGCTTGTTCCCGTGCAATAATTAAAATACCTATCAGAATAATTGTAGTCGGACTTAGAAACGAGTAGCTTGAATAGTTTATTACATTCATTCTTCTTCAATGTTTTTATTATAAAATAAAAGGTCACTGGGTTTTGCATCGCAATTGAACGTTTTAACGTGAATTTGCTTTTAATTTCGTACGAATTGTGAAAAAGCGCTTGAAGTACTTGTGGCGCTTAAAGCGCGAAATTTTTAGCAGCTTTCTCCTTGATATTACCATAATATATCACTAACACTTCCAGAACATTTAAACTTACTACACGATGTATCTCATTCTGAAATTAAATATTTTGTGCATCGGATAAAAATTTTTTTAGTACCTATATCAAAAACATTATCGATTCTGAACTGTCCCTCAAAAAATGGATAATATTTTAGATGTAACGCTGTATACCTAGTTATTTTATTTTCAGGTGTAAAAAATGGGTCGCAGCAACAGGAAATGAAGATTTGGTTTTGTACCTATAGAAAAACTTCATGGATTAATACTTATGTCACAAATACCATTTTTAGACTTTATGAGAATAAAGTACCTATTTTCAATCTGAAAAATCAATCAAAGTTTATCGTAAGAGCGCTGCATAACATTTGGTTTGTTTTGGGAAGATTGTTATTGTGCTTTAAATTATTAAATTAGTCGTTAGGCTAGGCAGTAGCCTTTTGCAAGCAGGGGATCACTCGATTTTCTTTCAGTGTAAGAAAAAAAATAAGGACCTGTAGTTTCTAAGATAAGTTCAAACTTCCATAGAACGACCTGCACATGTATAGATAGTCTAAGCTGAAATGACGGGTATCGCATTGATACGTACGAGTATATTTATAATATGTACGCAATACACACACAAACACTTTTGTAATTGGTTATCTTGGACAGGTAACATTCAGTTATCTGTTCCATTTCAACGAATTTAACGATTTGCAGTTTAACTAGTTTAGAAGAGGTCTACAGATTTCAATTTTTAAATAAAATACACTCACACTCAGATAAAATGTCGTCATTAATATTCGCGTTACGAAAAACAATTATTAAGAAGTGGGGCATGTCATTTTAGCTTACACGATCACTACTATAAGATTTTATTTCCAAAATAACATCACACCAAAAACTAATAATTACATACATACAACCTAAAAACATTTGGAGTGCTTTATTTTGGTTTTATTATAATTAGTCCTTAGATCAACCAGTGCAAGCGGCATAGTGCTTAACGACTAACTGCTTTATTCATAAAAAGTAGTTAAATAACCTCCTAAACATTGCTTAATTAATCTCTTGATTAAGCCTTAAACATTTTTTAAAAATTTGTTATTCATAAAGTACATTTTGACAATGCGTTAAATACTGTTTAACTTGGTAGGTTTTGGTAGAAATGTGGCTGTACGCGTATTTCTTTTGCTAAAAGTGAATTAAACAATTGTCATCCGTAGTCAACATCCTTGTTTCCATAGTGATTATATTATATTTGGTTTCCATGTTGTTTCTGAATACAGTGTCGGACGTCTATGACCTCTTGCTAAAGAGTATTTATATTCCTTGTCTATAACTATCTACCTGCTAATGTGCTAGACCTGGGCTATGTAACTTGTTGGCGTTTTTTAAACAAAGTGATGTAAAAGTTCAGTACTACTAGTATTGTACTACACTAAAATTAAATTTATTAGAGTAAATAAAAGTTGATGCAACATAGTCACTAAACATTTGAACTGATACACTGCATTTTAAAAATAATGTTTTTTAATGCATCTACATTATGTTACTAAGCTAAGTATAAAATGATGTCATTTCTGTAATATTTTCCCCGTGTTGGTTTGAGTTCCTTTGTAGAATGAACCATCTACCTTCCTGTAAGACAGCGCGTAAAAAGCAAGCATAGGCTTACCGTCACTAGCACCGTGACAACTGACTAGGAGGTGAGTTTCGCAGCGACTCACCCGGATTGGTACCACCGCCTTACCTATTCCTGCCGCCTTAACGTCAGCGCTTGCTGTTAAATTGTTCCGGTTAGTAGACTAAAGTAGCGGGTAAACTTATTTTTGCTCGGGGCTTAACACCCCGGCCTCAGGTTGGAAACTCACCATTGCCACCTTTGGTGGATGCTCTGGAAAACTATTCGTTTCTTCATATGAGTCATTGGCTATCTTCATAATAAAGTCCTATATTGTTCCAAAATCCAATATATCCTGTTCAAATTTGTCCAAACTTCAACGAAATCAAAATATTTTAATTCGTATATTATAGAAAATTCATAAGAATACACAAATAAGCTATATTAAATGGCTACTTGTTGCATTTTGTCATTGCACATAAAATCAGCTGTTTGAAATTTAGCCAGCCATTTTGTTGATTGAGGTTTTAAACAAGGGTCCGAGGTTGTTTAAAGTGACAGCTGTTTAAGAGTATATTTAAACAAATGATTAACTCGAAATAGCGTTTATGAATAAATATTTTTTTAAACATTATTTAAATTGGTGATTAAAAGTTAAACAACGTTTATGAATAAGCCTGTAAGATTATAACAGATATTCTTAACTACATTTTTACTTTTTTAAGTACATACTGTTATGTAGTTTGCATTTGATTTTCCTTGATTGTTTT
>NJDC01003492.1:75745-85969 GCA_002245475.1 Calephelis virginiensis
TTTTATTCCAGTTAAATAGTAAGATTATGAAAATAATTCACAAAATTCACAGCGATGCACTATGACAGGAACACTGTGAGCTCTTACTCGCGTAAATATTGGCACATAGGAACCTGACTCTCTCTCTCTGTTCCTCTAAGGCAATTTGTATCTGATAAGGACTTCTCTCTCCCACGCTTTGTTGATCTTGTACATACTAAATCTATGGTACAAACGATTTGAAACGCGTTCCTGTAATAAAAACAGATTTTCAAGAGTTTTGCATGGGGGCCCTATTGAGGTACAAATGAAAAAAAAGTTGGTACAATCAGGTACAAACGATTTTAAACCCAGTCTGATAAAAAAAATAGATTTTCAAGAGTTTTGCATGCTAAGTTCTTGAGGTTGAGGTTAACTTGTAATACATGTTGCTAATAATTTTTTGTTTTATAATCACATCCACATAACTATACATTTATATTCCCTACTTTTTCTAATAATTGTGTAAAAAAATATATTATTAATATTAATATTTATTTAACCCCCACGGAGAAAGTGTGTCTATGTGTGTGTGCGTGCGCGCCAGCGCGTGAGAGAGAGAATTATGATTCTACACTCAAAATCCCACGAATTCATAACTCCTTCACAAATAAAATGAACAATATTCGTTTTGACGTATTACCTTAAATATTTTCTGTTTCACTTCTAGAATCGCCTCGATGTCTTCCTGGAGCTTCTGGAACATGGTGAACTTGACAAAGTCACTGTTGACGTGGATAAGTCTGAGAAGTTGATTAGATTACTTGATACTGTTGTAATCAAGCTAGAAGGTGGCACGGAAGAAGATTTAAAAGCACTTGACGAGCCACCTACAGTTGAAATTATTTCTAATGATAAACCAGGTAATTATTTGTTTTTTGGATTTCCATTCCTGGACATAAAATGCATTCCTTAACTGAAGGTATTTTTCATTAAGTGGTTCAGAAGCCTTCATTTCTTTTGCGTTTGACTGTTGAAGTTTAGGTAATAATTTACTATTCATTATGACTTTAAACACTACGTATTGATTATTGAAGTGACACACCATATTAGTTTGACCCTGCATCCAAATTAGTTACGATTGGTTAAGTAGATTTGTTGTGCAAACAAAATTGTCTGGTTTTTTTTTATGGCTTTGACGTTGCTAACCTTGCGGTTTTTACAACTTAGCCAGACTTGCATGTCTGATGAAAATATTACAATTATATATATACCAGAGTAAGGTTAAGTTAATATTGCATGTAATAAAGACGTGAGATGTGTCATTGTGATAAAGATTATAATACCAGGTCGACCCGTGGCGTACTTTAGTCTATGTTTATAAATAAAATGGTCCGAGTGTATAATTATGTCTTAAAATCAGAACTTAATGGTGTAGTACATAATTAATGTACAATAAACCCATATATGGAATGCATCGACCACACATCCCGATAAACGCCTATTCTTTATAACTTTGTTTTGAAACAATTCTGGCAAATAGCTTAGATGCGGGGAAGCGCGGAACTGCTTTCTTATTGGCCCTTGCAATGACAAAACGTCACATTTAAAAACAGATATGTAAGATAGGGATGAAACATATTTAATACGAACAATATATTTTATCGATAAGCTTTTTATTTTGTGAAGTACGACCTTGTAAGGATTATATCGCATTTTGTTTTTGCACGTCACATCGTAGCTATGCAATTCAACGTCTCAAGGTCACACATTTTTGCGGTTGAGAGTAATATCCGTACTTGAATATATTAGGTCCTTACATCTGTAATTGGCGTTTTGTAGGGGAGGAACATAAGTCGAATATTTTTAATGTAATATATTTATTGAATCAAAGTATGAACCATTGTTTCCTATGCACATTTGCCATCTAAGGTAATTCATTGATCCCTCTACTAAAAACCATTCCAACGGGAATCAATAAAATCTTTGGACGTGGTTTGGACTGCCCCATCGAAAAAGATTTTTTTCTTTTGCTAAACCTTATCCAAATTTTGAAAAAAAAGTAATCTGTTGGAGTTAGGTTCAGGTGGATGCTTTTTACATTCCAATTGATGCTCTTCTACTTGAGAAGCCGTCTGTTGTGCAGTATGTAGTCTAGCATTGTAATGAAGCAGCAGCGGCGTAAACTGTTTAAAGCAATCTTCTGCAAAATATTGAGATTGTATTTGGAACTGTATTTGGAATTTGGCATTCGGAAACCGATTCTCTAGTCCGATTTCTTTAAACCAAATTAGATATTTTTATTTTATGATCTTGTGGATTCCTGATATAAATTACATACTTAACAAATTGAATTGTTTTTATTCATTCGAGTAATTCCAACCTGAACTACAGAATATCGCCAAAATACTGTAATCGCCTCTGTGTCGGATTTCGGCCAACAAAAAGAAAATTGGATTTTTCCAATTTTCTAATAAAAAAAAATGTTGGTCGGGATTGGTTTTTTTTTTTTACTGTAATCAAATTAGTTTTAAAATTGTCTCAGCCCTTTAAAATTTGTATGACATACGAACCCCAACATATGCGATGTTGGGGTTCGTATGTCATACAAATTTTATTGGAACCAGTCTTGAATTTATATCACCCAGATAACCACCTAATGCACTTGAAAGAGTTCAATAAATTCGGCTCAATTATAAAATTTATTGTTGAGCCGAATTTATTGAACGACGGCCTATGCGGCCTTAACCTTCAGTTTATTAATTTCCGACGGAAAAACAGGAGTGTTATGAGTTTGGCGTGTCTGTTTGTTTAATGGATCGGATAATCGCGAATTACTTTAATTTTCCAATTTAAATAAGGATGTATTATTTATGGTGTGTCATTCGTTTATTAGAATTTTAATTTCGAAGGACTGACAACTAAGTCAATTCAAAAGGTAATTTATATGCACCATTACAAACTTTTTAAAGTTCTTTGTTGGAAGTAGTTTTCACTAAAAATAACTTTTACTAACCTTTTACTTTAACTTTTTATAACTTTGACGTATGGGTTTGTCTGCAGCATCACAACAGCTCTTAAAAACCGTCTGTTTTCATTGGGGTTTTTTTTTAAAACAAATGTGATCGAGGTGGTTTTAGCTCTATATTAATTATTAGGGAAAGGTTACAAGAAGTTTATATAAAAGTTTTTATTTTAAGATATATTTATATTATGTTTTCAGCTATCTTAAATAATATTTTAAAGCATATATTTCATTTTTATAATGAAATCGATTATTTAAAAAAAACAAGCAAGATTTGGGGATAGGTGAAGGGTTGCGTCAAATCTCAAAACACGTCAGTATTAGTTGGTAAGAAAATTATAAAAAAATCCTCACGTAATGACTGGGCGCCCCCTAAATTTACTGACCATTTTGATGCAACTTTCATATAAAAAAAAAATAAGTTTGCTATGTTTTTTATTCGCCTAATTCATATGAAACTTGTTGCCTTATACCTGAATGCATTTAGACTTATTTTCAAATTATACGGGTTATACCTTTTTACCATGTTATGTCAAGTGACATGTGTCTATCTCTATGGAAGTCCCGCTTCTTATTACGTAGTATTTATATACTCTTTGTTACTGACCATAAAGTAACGTTGTCCGTGTAGATCAGAAAATTTAAACATTTCAAATTTTCTGTACATAACACAAGTTAGCACCTAAACATGTCTATAGCATTCTTCAGATTTATGTCTCATAAACTATTACGGTATATGAAAGCTTTGAAAGAAGCTTAGATTTGCAATTTGATAGATTTACTTCGAACTGAGAAAACTAACGACAACTGCTGGTGAAGTCATTTTAACCGACACTCGTAAGGACTAAAATAGATCATCTGTCCCTCTGCCAGGCACCTCGTAAGAGGCGAGCACAGGTAAAACAAGATCACTGGTGATAGAGTGGTGTGCAGCAACTTCCCTGGGTAGTTATCCACCGCTTTATCCATTCCTGCCGCTATAATGATAGTATTTTTATTTTATTTTTATTTACGAAGTTTTTTCTTTCTTTAAAATTTATAATGATAGTGTCACATTCCGATTCGAAGGGTAGGGAAGCCAGTAGATTTGCACAATAGGCCTTACATTCCGACCATAGGACAGCAACGCACCTGTACCATCAAAAGTGTCTATAGGCTATGATTATCTGTTACCATTAAGAGAGCCGTGTGCTTGTTCGCTGACTTCTCACATAAAAAAGAGTAACTATCCAGAGGCCAACTCAAAAGTACACAGAGTAAGAAGTTTTTTATTGATTTTGTCAGTGCTTAAATTTATCGATAAAATACATAAATACCTACATACAATGCCGGTGCAAGACAGTTATCCTATTCAGGATAAATAATTAAAAATATCGATAAAATAGATTTGCTCATTAGTCCATCACTAGCTGTATGCAAACGAAAGTGATAGCTTGAAAATCACATGTGTAAGAAAGGGATATAAACACCCATCTACAAATGACGGACCAGTATATGATGAACTCCGATAAACACCAAATAATTTAAAATGTAATAGTCTACGGAAAGTTGTACCATCTTTTCAGTAATTTGAAGTGCGGCTATCTTTACCGCACCATTAAATTGAACAAACAGTCATTTTATATCTTTTTTTTTATTTTTTTTAACAATAACGCGACAATGTTTACAGGTCACATACCTGGTCGATACTGTTAATATTTTTTTAACTAATAAGCTACATTAGAACAATTACAATTATGTGTTGACAGAACCGTGTTGCCTTATATGCGGCGTCTATTGGGACGTGTGGTCGATGATGTAATGTAAATTTTACGAGATATTTTCCGGAATTATATTAGCACAACATATATTAAATCTGTAAACACAACATTACTTGATAATATGCTCGAAATAGTACGAATTTTACATTCGATTGACATATATATCTGTTGTTCCAAATGTAAATGTTACTGATACATATCTCACAACAGATCCAGATACTAATGAACCAATCCTATCCGAATCACAACTTTTTCCATCTCTATTCTGGGTGTAAATTTCAGTTGGTGTGCTGCAGCCGAACCAAAATGTACGCGAGCACGGCCTTCGGGGTGACGTTAATAGATTTTTTTTCGTTTTTCGCTCGATGCGTTTCGGTCATAAAAACTTTCGAAACGAGTGTTTTTTTTTGTTTGAAAATTAATAAGAACGCGCGCGTCTTTGCGAACATTTTGTACGAAATAAGAGCATTTAAATTGCCGAATTTTCGTTAAAAAAAGTTAGAAATCGTAATCAGGAAACCGTATGTGTGCGCCCTTGGCAGTATCGTCGGACGTTAGACACTGCTTTTATTCTCTATCTTTTGAGCACCAACTTCAAAGTTTTATTTGAAATTGCCTAATATATGGGGTAATTCCAATGTCATCAAGTCACATTCTGATGCTAGAATCCCAGGGAAATAGAGAAAATGCTTTGAGAATTTTTAGCATTAACATTGTATTTAAATTAGTGTAGATAATAATGTTTTTTGCAAATTAATAATACTAGTTGTCGCCCATTGGTCGAAACTCGACCATAATACATTTTAATATTTTGTTGATAAGAGCGCCATCTTCATTTCTTAAGACCAACTATTTTGTTTTCAAACTTTTTAGTGCGCCATCTGTGATCTTTTATCGTTATGATCAATATATTTGTTTGTGTGTGTCAAATGCATGGTAGTGAGGGTAATGTTTTATTTATTGATTTAATGTATTGATTTAATGAACGCTAATATTTTTCAATAATAAACATTATTATTGAAAAATATTAGCGTTCTGCACTTCTCCTACACATAAACTATAAGTGTGCCAAATTTTATGCTCCTGCGTCCGCGCAATTTAGATTATTAACTAATATAGATTTTTAATTCATTAACATTTAATTCAAGTAAAACATACTCAGTGGAACTTCCAGTGACTTAATGTGTATTGTTTTAGAGAAAAATAATGTTGAGAAACCTGTTGTAATTGACGTTGATGCTGTTAAAGTAAAACAAGAGAAGGATGACACGGAGAAAGATAAGGTAGGTGTTAGTATTATTAACACACCTTTAACACTTGGTTATTGATTATTATTATTGATAGATACTGTTTATCACATGCGTCGTAAACTTTCCGCCTCATTTGTCGAAAGGTTAGCGTACACGCCTTACTCCAACGATCAACCACGAGGCTCGGGCTCGATTCCTGAAAAGGGTAGACATTTGTGTTATTACAGGGACAACTGTTGATGGGATATAAAAAACAAGTTACATCAAAATCAAATATACAATTTTCACTAAGATTGGGACGGGCTCAATTACCTAAACGTGAAAGTCTTAGATTATAACGCGTCATAACTGTCGGTATTTTGAGGCGACGTGTGTTTTTGTCGGATAATGTGTCCGCTTGTTTGCCTTCCAACATCATAAAAACGACATTGTTAAATAATTCACTATCATACTTTCTCTTTTTTTATTTAGGACAAAAATGGTTCCCCTAAACCAACGGCGCCTTTGACGATGGAGATTGATCCACACTTGCGTCAACTACAAGAACAAGCGAAGTTGTTTTCGCGTTATAACTCGGTACCGGGCGCAGAGCCGGAGGAAAAGTCACCAGAAAAAGAACCCCGTAAGTTGATTCAATAGTTGTTTGTTATTATGTCAAAAACTTTGTGTAATTAAGCCTATTATCTTGATACGTGGCGATTTATAACTGTGCAATTCCGAAGACATTTCTTACCTTACACGTATTGTGTAGATGCGTTTATGGAATCAGTTACCGAGGGTGGTATTTCCATGCGATTTTTTTTCAGGTGTTGCGGATGTCCGTGGGCGGCGGTGATCACTTTCCATCCGGAGACCCACTTTCTCGTTTACCTCCTCTTATATAAAATATTCCCACAGTACCAGTTCCTTTCGTTTGATCGCATTCAACGTGGAGCAACTAGAATTGACAATGACCGTTCAATTACCAATCGGTTTGATTCCTTAGCGTTGCGTAGAAATTTTGGGTCACTCATTGTTCTCTACCGCATCTATCATGGAGAATGCTCTGAGGAGCTGTTTGGTTTGGTTCCTGTAGCTGATTTACTTACACCTTCGAACATCGTGTCAGAGTTTAAAGTATCATGCCATATAATATCTTGATACGTGACGATCTACAACTGTACGATTCCGAAGACATTTTTTACCTCGCACAACACCTTTGTGGAATCAGTTACCGAGGGCTGTATTCCTAAACGATTATGACTTAGAAACCTTCAAGAAAAGAGCGTACTCATTCATAAACGGTCGGCAACGCATCTGTGATACTCCTGGTATTGTGGATGTCCGTGGGCGGAGGTGTTCACTTTCCATAAGGTGATCCACTTGCTCGTTTGCCTCCTCTTATATAAAAAAAAAACAATGATATGGCGTCTGTATTATCGCTACTGAAATTTCATCAGATTTTTCTACGCAAAATGTTATAAATTCGAATATAATATGTATGTTCCTATATAGATAAGACCTTCAAGACAGACATAGTTTAGACTTTTGAAATTTATTTCTTTTCGTTTTTTGCGAGAGAGCATGCAATCTCTAGTTTGCTGGTAAATCTCTAAAATTAAAAAAAAAAACTTTTTAATTCGTATAATATGTACAATCTTATCCGTGTTTGGTTGGCGACAGGTTTGTAACCTATCATCGTGTGGACTTGGTGTCTTCAACTGCTCGTGTTGTACTTACGCCTACCCATTTGGGAATAGAGTCCCAAAACATGAATGTGGCATAGATATACCTTGTTAATATATTTGCAGAATCTAAACATCAACAATAAAGATTATACATTTTAAAAAATGATTTCTCAATTTTTTTAAGATAATTTTCAAATTGAGATAAATCTGCATCTAAATCCCATCCCAAATGATATACCTAGATGCAACTGAATGAAAACTACTTCATACACTTTTCAAGCATTCTATGTAACCTCATTACAGCACCACCAGGCTCATCCTCCAGTTCTTCATCAAGTTCATCATCATCCAGCTCTGAGGATGAAGGAGAGTCGTCTACCCGCCGCAAATCAAAATCTAAGTCAAAATCTAAAACACCAGATAAATCTCCGAAACAAAGAGATGGTTCAAAATCACCCAGCTTCGAAAAAGCTGTGGAGAATGGGGAAAGTAACAAGGATAAGGAAGCTACTGAAGAGAAAAGGGCCGAGAGTGTAAATGACGGTGTTATAGTGGAGAAGAAAGAATCCCGTGCCTTGCACAAGACTACGTCTATCTTTTTGAGAAATTTGGCACCTACTATTACAAAAGCTGAAGTTGAAGCGGTGAGTCTTAAGTTGTGTGACGTTTTTGTCATTGAGTGAAAGGAGAGTATGATGTTGATTCTGCTTAGTACCTACTGATCTTATTTTAGGTGTACACTAAGTATTTTCTACTAATAAAAAAAGAAAAGAAATTGAACATTTTATATATGTCAAGATTTTTATTCAAAGTTTTTCTAGGAATATAGGATTTCTAGGATTATATATCTAGAAATCCCATATACAAATTATTCTGAGTACACTAAAAGTAGTTTGTCTCTTTCTTATATTAATGTTGAAAGAGTATAGCGATAATTTTAAATTAGTAAGTACGTAAATAAATTACCTCCGGTCAGATGAAAATTGGCGCTCGTTACGTGAATTACAGAGACAAGTAAGGCGGCGCGTAGCCGATTACATGAAAGATATTAATTTTCTTTATATTTTGTTGATCAAGTAACTAAAGTAAGTAGTAAATTCTGAAAATCAAAACGTTTTCTTTATTCATTATAATTATATAAAACCCACATTTATAATTTTTTTACTAAGTTAGGTAATAAGCACATAGCTCTCCAGAAAAAACTTTGTCTTATAGACACCATTGATGTTATATTCATTGCACGCATGCATGCTGTTCAGAGGCTGAGGTGTTGGGCCTAATGTGCAATTTTACTGGTTACCTGCATATTACAGAAATCTGTGTATGAGTATTATAAAAGCAACCATATTATTATAAGTAAGAGATAGAGAGAGAATAAGTAAAACAAAGGCAAAAAACAATTTTTGATTAGTTTTAGGTGAAAATTTGTAATGTATCTTTTAATTTATTTTGTGCGAGTTAAATAATAATATCAATGTAATAACATTGCTGAATTGTCTATTGTAAAAAACAGTTTCTTAAAAATCAAAGTTAGCCAACTCACACCTAAAATTTTATCAAATTATTTTGTACATAGACTTTCTAAAAGAAAGGCATTTAGCAGCAATTAACACTGTTGTTAAAGAAAATATGAATGGAACTGGATTTTTTGAGAAAAACAATGTTAACAATTTTCTTTGTTAAAAAAATCTTGTAGATTTTTTTAACTTCATTTTTTTAATTTTACTAAAAATGAAATTGATTTTTTTATTCAAATTATTAATTGATTTCAACAAAAAACTTTATAATAAACTCCTCGTTGCTATTTTCATTTGTTTTAAATTGTGAAGTAAAAACAGAAGATGTATGAATTACAACTAAAATAAAGTATTTTGTTTAACAATCTGTAATAGAATAGGTTATATTGTTTTCGTTTGATTGACTTGACGATCATCGACAAAGACATTAAATTATACAGCCATGTCGTTATTTATTTATTAAAAACTGGTGTGCGTTACCCCAGCAAGAAAGTAGCACCTAGAGTGATATGAGTGGGACAAATAATTAGTGCTCGATGTGCTGTAAATGTGCGCCGAATAAAAAAATTGTGCATGTTGTCGCTTTGAAAATAAACGGAAGATACACTTCTTGCTGCTTGGGTAACGTTACCCAAGCAAGACAAATCTAAACTAATTATCGGAGAGTTAAAAATTGTGTGTGAGCAGAGAGCTTATATTTGTGCAAATTTGTGCGCTAAAAATAAAATTTGTGCGTCTTCAGTTTTTCGAGATATGGCGTTTCCTGCTGCGGTAACGTTTTGCAAAATCGTGTATCTCAAAGACTATTATATGTGCGCCTGTAGAATAAACACGCACAAATAGCTCTTAATTTGTGCGTATTTGTGACAAAATTAGATTTAAAAAAATATTTATAGTTTTCAAGTAATCACGGTTTTTCCAAAAATAAAAAAAAAATCGTAGCGCCTAAATGAGAATATACAGTGGTGGCCAACTAATTAGGGACATGTAAGATAGTGAAGAAGAATAACCGGTTATGCACATACAAATATAAAACCCTATTGATTT
>NJDC01003492.1:86205-103403 GCA_002245475.1 Calephelis virginiensis
TGTTTGTATAATCGGGCACATAAATGACTAATTATACTTACATGTAAGAGATATGCAATATGGTTTAGACTCGTTGGAAAATAAAAAATAAATTCACAATTCGGTTTAACCAAAGAGTGTCCCTAATTAGTTGACCATGACTGTATATAAGGTCACCGAAAACTGTATTCGGTTGTTCTTAACGTTGTATATTTACTATAAAAAAAATTCAAAAGCATACATACATGCGTTTTTGAATAATATGAATTAAAGTCAAAAAACGGCGTACATGTAAGTGTTTTTCCGTTTATTTCCAAAACGACAACATTCACAAATTTTTTATTCGGCGCACATTTACAGCACATCGAGCACTAATTATTTGTCCCACTCATATCAGTCTAGGTGCTACTTTCTTGCTGGGGTAACTCACACTAAAAACTGACGTTGGGCAGCGAAAACAAAGTCAGGTTGAATTTCGTTTTTAATAACACTTGTTTATAGATAAGAAAATATTTGAAATAATTGTGTTTGAAATAATAGTCGTTTTCAAATAATTTCTGTTTCTTTCTCTAACTCATTATCGACAAAGGTGTGTAAAGCGGTTCTAAACACAAGGACATCACTATCTATTCATTTTATCGCCGTCTTAGTAACATCAAATTAGAAAGAAATTTTGAAACTATGGTGACGACGGAATACAATTTCTCTAAAACTAAGCTAACATTAGAATTTTTTTGAGTTAGTTTGGTTTTAGCGGTGACACAATAAAATCGGCACCACTATGTGGATTATTTAGAATTAAACATAAATAATAAAAAAAGGTGTGTGTGCGATTCACACACGATAGAAGTGAAACTTCAGTAAATCGAGAAAAGGATGAGATAAAAATATATTGATGTCTCTTACCTGCAAAAGAATGAGATGAATATATATTTGTGTCTCTTACCTGTCGTATTTCCGTTGCACCCGTTTTGAAATCACACGTGCGCGTGTGTGTGTGCGTAGATGTGCAAGCGGTACGGCGGGTTCCTGCGGGTGGCGTTGGCGGACCCGCTGCTCGAGCGCCGCTGGTTCCGCCGCGGCTGGGTCACCTTCCGACGGGAGGTCAACATCAAGGACATCTGCTGGAACCTCAACAACATACGGGTAACCGCACTCCTTACACCTTCACACACACATACACATATGTATCTTCTTCCACATTCTTTACTCCTTTCATACAAATGCTCTGGTTCATGAGATTCTTGACACTAGCATCGGATGACATAAGAGTGATAAATAATTTTAAACATTAAATATTAACTTTCAGTCCTTTTCCGTCTCGTAATGTTTTGTGCCAAATTATAATTTCCTAATAATTCAAGCGTAATAAAACTGTTGATTTGGTAATGATGGTACTACTCTAATTCAAAAGTTCGGCTCTTTTAAATAAAAAACTGTTTAAAATTGGTTCACAAAAGACGTAGAAACTTGACATAATATACGTAAAAAAATAGATTTCAAAATTATTAATAATTTTCAATTCTCCTATTTTAAAGACGTTTCAAATTTTCTATATTTAAATGTCGTTTGCTCATTTTATCAGCAGTCATAAATATAATGTACTTATTGTTGTATTCAGCATTTTCTATCAAATGCGAAAGTCGATGCAGATTTTAATATAAATAAAGTAAATGACTCTGGATAAATTACACAAATTGATCTTATCCCGATGTAAGCTAATTATATGCTTTTGATATCTTATTGTGCACAACGATTCTAATACACAGAAAGTATAATATAGATACCAGTTAATAAATATCACGTTCATCACACAAACGCGTCGTCGGGAATCGAACCTGACAGTCGCAGTGAGTGTACATATGTGTATGCATGATTGTACAGTTGCGCGAGTGCGAGCTGGGCGCGATCGTGAACCGCGACCTGCAGCGGCGCATCCGCCCCGTGTCGGGCGTCACGCTGGAGCGGGGAGTGCTGAGAGCGGACGCGCGGTTGGCCGCCCGACTGGCGCACTTGCTCGACACGAGGTCCCGCCTGTGGGCGGCGTTGGACGCGGACGGCGACGACCACGTGAGCCGCTCACTTTACACATTTCTACCGTACCGTACCGTAATAGGGGTAGGCAAAAGAAAAAAAACGGAATAATCAAATTTATTCGTACATATTAAGTTTTACTACGGTTTGTGTGTGTTTTGAATTCATTACTCCTTAAACTTAGAATCATTGGAATTTAATAAACTATAAGAACAATCTCTAAAATGCTTTCTAACCAGAAAACAAGAACGCGTAAGTGAATTAAAGCTCCTTTTTCCTTTTTTACGGGAAGATAAAAAAACAACCTGTGTCTTTCTACGGCTCATGAACTTTGTAGGTACATATATGCCAAATTTCTTCACGGTTTATCGATTCGGGGTAACGTGAGGTCTGAACAAAATTGCGTAGGACAGCACTCGTGTTACTCAATATGGGAAAAATACTTGTAACTGTGAAAAATATTGTCATTTCTTCAGATATAACTTTACATCTTTTGCTTTTTAGAACTTCAGTCTCAACTCAAAAAATCCAGTTCTTCATAAAATTACGGAACATTTAATTGAAGAGGCTTCGACAGAGGAAGAGGAGCTGTTAGGACTAGAAGCGTCATCAGAGAGTGCTGGTCAAGAGCAACCGGATCCGGAACTGGTGCGGGTGTTGGACCGCTTGGTGCTCTACCTGCGCATCGTGCACTCCGTGGACTACTACAACCATTGCGAATACCCATATGAAGATGAAATGCCGAATCGTTGCGGTATTATGCATGCCAGATCTGGTCCTCCAGCTAATAAGGTCATTATAATACATGAAGAATACTTTAAAAATAATTTGGTATTTTTAACCGATTGTAACAAGAAGAGGTTCTCAATCGACTGTATGTTTTTTCGTATGTTTTTATGCAATTGCTCGGCCAATAATTGACAGTTTTTAATGATTCTTTTTTCGAAAGGTAATCGAAATCATAATCTACCTTTTGCAAAAGAAATATCGCTTTCATAAAACTTGACGAAGTCGGCGATGCGAATGCAAATTTATGCATTACTAAATCACGATGTAATAAAGTTAAAGTTGGTTTTTAATCGAAGTTAATTGTTTAAAATTAACATAATATATTTCACTAGCAGTAATATTTTAATTATTACTAGCAGCCCGTCCAGGTTTTGAACTGGCGGACTCTATGTTATTGAACAAACTGCATCAAAATCCATTTCATAGTTTTGAAGATCTAGGCATACATAGGTATAGATAGCGTAAACCGACTTTGTTTTATACTATGTAGTGATTATTTTTTCAGCCCTCGCAGCAAGAAGTACAAGACTACATTAAAACATTTGAAGGCAAAATGTCTGCTTTCCTGCAAGATGTCAAACCTCTTTCCGACGAGGAATTACAAAAGCTTGGCATTAAGGTATCCTATTTCCTATTCAAACTCTTAAATTGAATTTAATGAGAAAAAGTTTTTTTAAGTTTTAATGAGATAGTTTAAACTGTCTTACTTTTATCGTTACCATTTTTTGTTAATGAAAACTTGTTAAAGTTGATGGACCAAAACACCTTTAGCTCTGAATAATTAAAAACCACAACCGCCTTATTCCAAAAAATATGTTTGTTACCGTACTAAATGTCATTCTTATTACAAAACGAAGACCAACCGAGGACCCTCTTGTACCAGAGTTAGTACCACTCTTAGTGCCGTGTCAAGCAAAACCATTCTTTCACTCTTTTCGCATCTGAATTTTGATTAGTTTGATGCCCCGTTCCTTATAACACAAACTTAGATTACGAGAAATGTAAAAATGTTTATTTAAAATTAGATTATTAGCAATAAAAGTGATAATGAAATCGATTATGTCATTTTGCTACGAAACATGTATCAAATCTGAACATTTTGTTAATATATGAATTTCGTGTTTATGGTCACGTTCTAGTAGTAATTAATGTAGCTAGCGTACAACGAAAAGAAGTGCTCGGCGCGCGTAATTCAATAGGTGTGTTTATAAATATTTTCAAAATGTTAACATTCTATACTACTGAATAGGCCCTCAAGTTACATAAAGAAACTTTGTGGTTATTATTGTTAAGCACAACGAGATGCGTAGTATCTCTAAATAGTCTGTGACAACGAGTCACAAATCACTTGCGTTTCGTCGTTTCTTAAATAAGTGGTTTATGAAAATAAACCTTGTAAATTACCAATACAAAAAATACAATCAATTGATTGTATGTTTTTAATCATATTATAAAGGTAAGAAAATCATAAAATAATAATATTTTTATTTAATAGGGAAAATATATAAATAATTTGTATTATTGTTGATAAGTAATTGTAAAATGTCATGATAAACTAATAATGTCAACTAAAACCACAGTGTAAGAATATAACTAACCTGTTAATGTTACAAATTAATTAATTTATGTCAAAAACATAATGAATTAATGTCAATGTGTCACTTAGATGTAAATCCATTTTTGTTATTTAAATTAATTAAAATAATATAGAAACTTAAAATAAAATCCAATCATAAAAATGTCAACAATAAAATAAGAATAAATAATATACGAGGGTGGATCCAAAAGTTCTAAGCCCGACCAAGAAAATGAAAGAAAAGTGGGTCTAAATTTATTTTATTTTTCGACATAGTCTCCATCTAGCTCAACACACTTCTTCCACCTGACCTGCAACTTGTTTATCCCCTCGAAAAAAAAAAGATTCCGGAAGGTCGGCGAAATAGTCGTTTACTGCGACTATCACCTCATCTTTGGTCGAAAATTTCGAGCCACCCAAGTGTTTTTTTAAATTTGGAAATAAATGATAATCCGGGGGGGCTAAATCCGGCAAATAAGATGGATGGGGCAGCAATTCGTAGCCACAATCATGGATTACAGACATTGTTTCAACCGAAGTGTGAACACGTGCATTGTCTTGATGAAACAAAACTTTCTTACGCAACATTCCCATCCTTTTTTCTTTTATTTCTTCCCGGAGTCTTCGTAAAAGGTTACATTAATAACTAGAATTTATAGTCTGACCTTTCGGTAAATAATCTACAAAAATAATGCCCTTCGCATCCCAAAAAACAGAAGCCGTGACTTTGTTAGTCGACCAAAAAGACCTTAGCCTTTTCGGTGTAGGAGAGTATGATCTTTCCACTGTTTGGATTGTTGCTTTGATTCAGGAGTATGGTGGTGAACCCAGCTTTCATCCATGGTAACAAATCTAGACAAAAAGTCCTCGGGATCAGTCTCAAAAAGTTCCAAACAGTCTCGCGAAATTGTGTATCGAACTCGTTTTTGTTCAGCTGAAAGCAACCGCGGCACCCAGCGAGCAGAAACCTTATGGAACCCCAACTCTTCCGGTATTATGTGTTGCACCCGGCCATAACTAATGTTTGTTATCTCAGCTATCTTACCAATGGTCAAACGTCGGTCACCCAGTACGACATCACGAATTTTATCGATGTTTTCTTTCGTGGTAGAGGATGTAGACCTTCCACTCCTAGCATCATCTTTAATGCTCTCACGACCGCGCTTAAACTCAACTACCCACTTTTTGACACTGGAATACGATGGAGTAGACTCCCCCAAAGTGCTCACCATATCTTGATGGATGTCTTTTGGTGATAGGCCTTTTTTATTGAAGTACTTAATGACTGCACAGTGTTCAATTTTCTCCATTATTGAAAATTGCGTCAGATTGCTTCAAACAAATAATCACAGAAAATTTATATTGCGCAGTATCGGAATGAAACTGCGCACAATAAAAATAATATGACACATACTAACAAATGACGGTAGATTTTAAAAAGATGTAATAGCTCCATGTAGGTTAGGCCACGAACATTTGAATCGACCCTCGTATATTACAAGTAATCAAAATTATTGTAAAAAAATAAAAGTCTTTCTTAGCTTAGTCCCAAGGTGTTTTTTCCTCTAGATATTGTGAAATACTATAGTAACCTTTTATACATAATTTTCTTTTAATAATATGTTTTTAAAGGCAGTGATTGTATGTCTTTAGGAACCTTATTATAAAAGCGTAGTGACTGCCCTTTAAAAGAATTGCTAATTTTATGATCTCTACTATAATAAGGAATGTGTGTTCAGCTAGTTGTGGGTGTCCTGATTGTACCTCTGCCTAACTCTCCGATGGTACAGGCGTGAAAATACTTCTTACATAAAAAAAGGGAACAAATTTTTAGCAATACTTAAGCAATAGCTTCAATTCTCAAACCAAAAAAAAAGTACTTTATTGGTCTGAGCTTTAATTAGATTTATATTAATAAGCCGAAGAAGAAGTGAAAGAAGTTACCTGTGATTATTGTGGTAGCTATGGTCAGGAGGAGGTTCAAATGAAAAAAAATATTGTTCACACTTAATACAGTAGTCTCTCGGCTCAGCTAATTTTTTTTTATGATATTGGAAGGCAAACAAGCAGACGGATTTCCTGATGTTAAGAAATTCACGCCGCCTAGAGACACCAAAGGTGGTAATGGTGCGTTGCCAACCTGAGGCCGGGTTGTTAGGCCTCGAGCAAAAGCAAGTTTACCAGCTACCTTACCCCCCGAACCGGAACACTTCATGATGTTATGGCGGCAGGAATAGGTAAGGCGGTGGTACCAATCCGGGCGCGTCGCTGCTAAACTCTACCACCTACTCAGATGTTACGGTGTTAGTGACGGTGAGCCTATGCTCGTCTTTTACGAGCTGCCTGGCAAGGAAGGCAGATGGTCTATTCTACAAAGGAGCCCAGACCAACACGGGGGAAGTTTTCAATAAATAGTGTTGCAATTTAGATTATTGTAATGTTACGTGATAAAATTATAGACTAAACGAAATCTCGGAAAAAATCGAAGTGATGAGATCAAGTAGGCTTGGAAGCGGGTGAAGTCGCCAAAGCTAACTTCTCTCCACAGGAGAGCAGTCTCAGGCTAGGCTTACGGATGCTGGAAAATTCTAGTTTGTGGAGTCAGCTAACTTGGTAGAGTTTCTCAATGTATTACCCAGATTGCTACTATAAGGCGTTAGTAGTAATCTGGGTAATACATTGAGAAACTGCTGTTGATATATAGCACCAGTACTCATCATTGTTGTGTTTCGGTTTAAAGGGTAGGTTACAATAATTAATCTCACCTTCAAGTTAGTTAGAAGACATATATTTCATAACATCAGTTAGGATATAGTTGTTTGCATGTTATCTCTCATAAATTTAAAAAATAAACAATCTGGTTTCACATTAAATAATACATTTAAGTATTTCGATACAATAACTTTAATATTTAAAATTAATCATCCTCTACAGAAACGAAACAGGGTGTCAGGCTATTGTAAATAGTAACATATTATTTAAAAAGACAACTAGACATGTAGTTTACTTACAATAAATAAATGTTGTTTAGGCATACTATAAACAACATATAATATTACTAAAAACAAAGTAATAGTTATTACACATTTTAATAAAATCTTAGGTTATACAAACATGTTCAGGTTAATAATATGGAATTATTACTTTCAGATTTTCCAGTAGGTTTATCCACCTTTTTCTACAACTACACTTTGAATACATAAGACTGATCTTGAATGGCTAAGAACATGTTATGGAATACAGAAAAAACTGTGTAAATTTTAAGAAAAATTATAACATACTAGCTGCTACCCGCGGCTTTGCCCGCGTATACTATTTATTTAATATTTAACTCTCCAATGAACAACGGTATACGTCCTTCTTCAAACTTTAATCTATTTTTATTTAAATATCATCTAAAAATTATTACACGATGATGTTCTGGAAAGACTAAATTTAGAAAGTAGTGCACTGAGCACAACCGTTCCATAAGGAGTCAACCACGCGCATACCATGCGTCTGTCTCGCTGTCTTTAAACTATAGTGTTAACGTAGTGATTATATTCTATTTGATAGTGTTATTTAAAACTGCGATATCTCCTAAGATATTCATTCAAATCGAGTGATGTGAAATGCAATTTTGTTTTAAATTAAATACTTGTGATGAATGACATATTTTTTTTGGATAAGTATTAACATCGTGTTTATAAAATAATCCTAACAAATAATGCATTATTTTGAAACAAGTTTGGTTAGCATAAAAAAAGGTTATAGTGAGCTAACCTTAAAATATAGAAATGTGCTGTCGCGGATTTTTTTAGGACTCTTAAAGGGGAACAATTCTTTCATACATGAATTTTTACGAAACTTTCATCGTTAACGCAGCGCACGCACTCAATAGGAAAAAATCCCCATATTTTAAAACATTTATAATTGGTGCTCCGCTCCTATTGATCTTAGCGTGATGATGTATAGGCTATGTGTAGGCTATAAGCAGCCTTCTTCAATAAATGGAATTTTAACATTGAAAGTTCAAGCAAACAAACAAACAAACTCTTCAGCTTTTTAATATTAGTATAGATAGTATAGATTTCGGTTCCGAATTCTTACAAAAAAATATACACGAACTGCTTTCATACCAACTTACTCATAAAAGGCGAGCATAAAAGAAAAGAGAAAAATCTGGAAAATTAATTTGTCTATACTAAACACATTAACGGTGACGTGGTTTTGCACGTTTCCATGTTTATTTTTTTTATAGTAAGGTTTATAAGTATACTTTTAATTAAATTATCGCTATAAAAAGTAGCCTATGTTCGTACCTCATTAAGTGTCTAAATACAAAGTTTCACTGTTATATTTTCAAAAATGACGATTTTCCATACGAACATGCGTCATCTGTTTTTACCCCAATTTTCGCTATAAAAAGTAGCCTATGTTCTTTCATTCCTAATAAAGTGTCTGAATACAAAGTTTCACTGTTATATCTTTAAAAATAACGATTTTCCATACGAACGTTCATCACCTCTTTTTACCCATTCTACCTAATTTTTTAGTGATAAAAAGTAGCCTATGCTCTTTCGTTAATCATAAAGTGTCTAAACACAAAGTTTCACTGTTACAGCTTAAAAAATGTCAATTTTACATATGACTATTCATCCCCTCTTTTTACCCATTCTGCCCTATTTTTTGCGATAAAAAGTAACCTATGTTCTTTCGTTTATCATAAAGTGTCTAAATACAAAGTTTCAGTGTTACAGCTTTAAAAATGACGAATTTCCATATGACTATTCATCCCCTCTTTTTAACCATTCTCCCCTATTTTTTGCAATAAAAAGTAGCCTATGTTGTTCCTCAGGGTCTATTCTATCTCTGTACTAAATTTCATCAAAATCGGTTCACTGGCTTAGGCGTGAAAGCGTAACAGACAGACAGAGTTACTTTCGCATTTATAATATTAGTAGGGATTTTTGCAATAATAAATAGCCTATGTTGTTCCTTGAGGGTCTATTCTATCTCTGTACCTAATTTCATCAAAATCGGTTTCTCTGGCTTAAGCGTGAAAGCGTAACAGACAGACAGACAGACAGTTACTTTCGCATTTTTAATATTAGTAGGGATAACATTACTCATATGAAATTAGTTTCTTTAAACTTCCTTCTTCTCATATTGCCCCTTACTTTGCTTGCAACATAAGATATAGTGCTATACTGTGTTCTCTAGAATGTTCACTAAGTATTTCTTCAAATACTTAGTGAACATTCTAGGTCTTCTCTCATTTATTGTGAGTACAGAGCAAGTAACTATTGTTTTTTCGCTGTCTCAATTTCTCCATACATTTCCCGTAGTAAGCAGCAAAATGTTGCTTTGATAAATTGAAGCATCTTTTAATACAAGTTTGGGTCTGAATGTGGCTACTGTTGTACCGTTGTTCTGATTATGTTTGGGGTACAGGGATAGCCACTGTCTCCTAATATTAAGCCAAAATATGCACCAAATTTAATCTTTGTTTTAATCAACTCTTCCCGAAGATTCTAGAATCATAAACACTACCAGGACATCGTACACATGACATAGTTCAGCATCTTAAGGTCTGCATCACAAAGTACCTGAAATATTAACAGTTATGTCATAAATCATACTTTATCAAAATAGTGTTATACATAACAAAACATGGAATTAACAAAATGTATTTCAATAATAATTTGTTAAGTTTTTATTTTTTAGACTAGAAATAAGAGACAAACAAAGGCTTTCTTGATAGCAAGAAATACATACTACCAATTTAATATACTGAAATAGTTAATATTTTGTTGCCAGGCTAAGGCTTGTAGGATAAGTTTATTTATAACTGTACCAGCTACACTATAACTTACATTCTATACTGATATATGCTGGGACTAATTGGCTACATAGAATAAGCAAGACACTAGTTGACATCCAGGTATGTCATCAGAAACATCTAATCAGTATGAGTTATTTTAATAAATAATCCAGCTCTTTCCACTGAAGTACAAGATTTTTGATAGATAGGCACTAAGAAAATGTTTGACTAGAATTCGGAATTGTATTATTAATGTAACACCTATTACCAATAATATTAATAACAAAACAATTGTGTCTAATAATATCGGATTAATAATATAATAGACACAATTGTTTTGTTATAGACTTAATAGTTTTAAATAAATTTCATACAATTACCTACACATTAATTGACGGATATCCTTTCAAGTTAATAGTTGGCTGACCCCAATCAGCTCTTATTTTTGATTACTGTAATAAGAGTGTGCAATACTGAGAAAATTTTGTCATAGCCTCATCTTGCTGATCTAGCTGGAATCTTTATCAATCTATGAGATAAACAAGCTAAAAGCACAGCTATGTTCTGGTATGTTTTACTTATAACTGACTGGGATACACTTTATGAGGCAGCAGCATCGTCTTGAATCTATAAATAAAATAAGAAAGTTAGTTAGTATGTACTCACTGAAGGGATTGAAATATGTTAGCATCGTTTACAATGTGGATTACAAAGTTTATACACTTACCAGATGACGAGGCCAGTTACATAATGCGAAAACCACTTGCAACTCAGGACTCGAAGCTTATCCTCGTAGGTCGTGAACTAAATCCTCACACAATAACTCCACTGTTTTATAATTTATTTGCAAATCTTTTAAAAATCTAGATTTACAGCGAAAATCTTCGTCACTTAATTGAAAGGGTACAGGGTCTATTATGTTGTTAGTACATTTTCAACTCTTCTAACTCTTGAAAATCTATTAGATCAATCGAGTCCATAGTTCCATTTCTAGCTATTATGATCAAATTTAAATATTTTGAAACAAATACGACGCCATGTTTGACGTTTTGAGGTTAGTACTGAAGTCAAACTAGGGGCCGTAGTGATTTAACTTTAGTACCATAGAAAGTACAAGGACAAACGTCAAACCTCGTTTTGTAATAACGTTTTTAATAGTTCATGGTTTAAACCTGGTACTAAACTCGGTACTATGTTTAGACCTCGTTTTGGAATAAGGCGGTAAGTGTATAAAATATGGAATCAAATTTTACAGTTGCTACTTTAAATGTAAATTTCTGTCCGGTATGTAAATAAATTTATTTGCACTTTAAATTTAAAGTATGTTGAGTTAAACTATATGAGCGTATATTACTCTTTGTATTTCTCTAAAAACAATTATAAGTATGTACATGTAAAAACGGTGGAACCTAACCCTTAAAAAGTTGCCTCTGTGGTCTAGCGTTTTTGCGTCGGGCTTGACTTTTGAGGTCCCGAGTTCGTTCCTCGGGTCGTCAATATAAAATAATGAGAAAATGTGTATTTACAATTTTCTAATAAAAACAACGTTGCCCGGGATTGGATGTGTGCCCTGTTGTGTGTTGGTTGCCACCTATCACTTTGTGGGACTTACTGTTTTCAGCTAGTCGAGGGTGCCCTGGTCGTGCCTCTGCCTCTCTTTTCGGGGATATGGGCGTGAAGATACTTTTCAGTTTAAAATATCTTACGGCATAAAATTAAAAAAATGTCTGTTTCTAGACTATTTTTAGTAAACACCAGGAAGTGTGATCTAAATTAGTCAAATTTGATACATCATAAAATACAGCAACAATTTTTAACATGTTGAGTGTTATTTTGAAGTGATATTTTTATATTTATTCAAAATATAGGATCCGGATGCTGAGGTGGAGAAGTTTATTCAAGCCAACACTCAGGAACTGTCGAAGGACAAGTGGCTGTGTCCACTCAGCGGCAAGAAATTCAAGGGGCCAGATTTTATCAGAAAACATATCTTTAACAAACACGCTGAAAAGGTATGTGAATTGGAAATATATTCGTTTTTTAACAAACTACAAAAAGGTTATTTATTCGACTCTATATATTTTTTTTTTATTTCTCGGCTGGGCCAACAACGAATCGATTTGATGATTCTTTTTTGAAAAGGTAAGCCATGATTCCAAGGTTGTCCCATGTAAATTTTATCATGACAAGTGGTTTTCGAGTCTATACTTGATAATGCATACATTTTCAAAGTACACCGACGACTTGGTTTTTTTCTAAAAAAAGGTATCAAATCCCGTCGTTTTAATTAAATTTGGGGTCGGCTTTTTGTAGTTCTACTATTATTAAAATATTATTGATATATCTATAACAGTGGTTCTCTGTTTGTTCTTTTTGGTGATGTGTTTCATATTAAAACATTTTTAAACTAATAAAAAGAGAATGCCGTGTCATGGACACGGCCGTGTGTTGTAATTGAATTTTTTTTTATGATATTGGAAGGCAAACAAGCAGACTGTTTTCCTGATGTTAAGAAATTCACGCCGCCTAGAGACACCAAAGGTGGTAATGGAGCGTTGCCAACCTGAGGCTGTTAGACCTCGAGCAAAAGTAAGTTTACCGGCTACCTTACCCTCCGAACCGGAACACGTGATGACGTTATGGCGGCAGGAATAGGTAAGGCGGTGGTACCAAACCGGACGAGTGGCTGCTAAACTCTACCACCTAGTCAGATGTCACGGTGCTAGTGACGGTGAGCCTATGTTCGCCTTTTACGAGCTGCCTGGCAAGGAAGGCAGATGGTCTATTCTACAAAGGAGCCCGGACCAACACGGGGAAAATATTAATACATATGTTAATACATGTAAATTTCATCAAAGGGGTAGCAGTACGATCAAGATATTAAAATGTTTTATAAATAATTGAATGGAAATATTTAATAGTGACGTCCGTTGACGGAGTGGAGCGGGTCAGATCGGGGCGCATCGCAAAGCACACCGAACGGGCCGGGACGCATCAATTGGCGCTTTTTTGTTATTCAATTTCAAAGAGTAGAGTGAAAAAATGGCAAGTAAGAAAAGTGGTGCCTCCAGTGTACGTCGTACAAAACTTGAGCATTAAAATGACTACCCTCTATTCACATGATTAATATTAACTCTCTTTGGTAAATGCGGGCCGCATAGTATGCGTTGTTCCATGTTGTACAAAAGCAATCGATGCAGATTATTGAGCAACGTCCCGTCCCGTCCAAATGTATGCCATCCTTTGGAAGTAGTGAGACGTGTGTGCGTGTGTGTGTGCAGGTGGAGGAGGTCCGTCGTGAGGTGGCGTACTTCAACGCGTACGTGCGGGACGTGCGCCGGCCGCAGCAGCCGGAGCCGGCGCCCCCCCGCGGGCCCCCGCCCCCGCACCCGCCGCACCCGCCCGCGCCGCACCACCCGCACCACGCGCCCGCCGCGCCGCCGTGAGTACACATACACATACACGTACACACATACACTTACGGGCTAGGCAGAGAGTATCCACTGCCAGACCTCACGATCCTGACACACCCTTACCTTACCCTTTTCATATAAACGCGCCGGTTTCGGAGACTGTTGACACCACCCTCGCATAATATCCGATTGATCTGATCCTGGAATGTCAGCCTTGGTCTCTCCGGGTACCTACATCCATCCACATTCGCATTGTATATCTGCTTTGTCCATCTTTCATCTGTCATTCTTTCCACATGACCGGACCAGCGGAGCATGTCCTTGCGCATTTTAACACCAACACTTTTTTTTCAATCTCACTCTTTCTCGGGTCTCACTGTTACAAATGCAGTCAGCGAAAGTCACACCACAAATTTTCCATAGTGCTCTCATTTCGACCGCATTTATCCTACTCATCCTATTTTTCCGACATACCCAACTTTCGCTTCCATACAATAACGTTAGGATAAGCACAGAATTATGCAAAGCGAGTCTAGCTTTTTGACTCTAAAACCTCGCTTTCGAATATCTTACCCAACGCTCCATTTACACTATTCCCTGCACTCAATCTCCTCTCTACATCCGCGGTGTACCTTCCATCCCCGCTATCATTCACTTATTCCAGCACTACATCATCAACCAGAACTCTTACATCCGTTCTGGCTACGTCTCTTTCAAACACCATTATTTTGGTTTTCATTGCATTCAAATATAAGCCTCTTTCTTTAGAATCTCCTTCCATAACTGTGACCAGTGTTTGCAGCTCAGATGGTGTAGAGCCCAAAAGTACGGCATCATCTGCATAAAGCAGGCAATTCACTATTTGGTCACCCATACGCATTCCCACATTCAATGATCTTAACCTTTGAAGACATTTGTCTAAATATAAAATAAACAATCGTGCTGACAACACGCAACCCTGCTTGATGCCAATATTGACATCAAACCAAGGCGATATGTTGCAATCCACCCGCACGCATGCTTTACAGTCTAAATAAATTGACTGCACCGCACGCAGCAGGGACCCGACTATTCCATAATCTGACAAAATGTCCCAAAGTTCCTTACGTACAACCCTATCAAACGCTTTTTCGAGATCCACAAAACCGCAGAAAACCCTCTGACCCACAGCCAGATGATTTTCTACAATGTTTTGGAGTGAAAACACTTGATCCGTACATCCTCTTCCAGACCTGAAACCGCCTTGAGCCTGCCGCAATGTTCCATCGGACATCCCTTGCATCCTCCTTTCAACTATTTTTCCATACACTTTTGATGCTAAGCTGATCAAACTAATGGCCCTGTAACTTGTACAGTCCATGCGTGAACCCTTGCCTCAATACAAGGGCACGATGACCGCACATCGCCAGTTTTCGGGTACTCTGCTGGTCTTCAAACATTTATTACAAAGAACCCAGAAAGAGTCCCGGACGGCAGGACTACCAAATTTGATCATCTCAGCTGTAACCACATCTTCTCCCGCAGCCTTACCATATTTCATACTTCGCCCATTCAACTTCTTCCATCATAATGCCGTCAGATGCCTCCGCTATTTCTGAGTCATTTGAGTACTCGGACCCAGCGGCAACATCTTGGGCACATTTATACATATCTCCATAAAATTGACTCCACCGTTTTAACATGTCATGCGTGCAAGCAAAAATATCACCACTCTTATACTTAATTCTATTCATTCTGGAGGCAGACAAACAACTTCGGCCAACCTCTCTTCTAGTTTCATACTTTCCCTTTCGCGCTTCTCCTTCACTATGTGTTTGGTGATTTTCTTGCAACAACGGTACATTTCTTTCTTCATTCGACTGCAAACATGCTGCATAGTCTAGCCAAGCTTTCTTCTTTCTTTCAACGGAGGCTTTTACCTCCTCATCCCACCCTGCGTCACCATTCATAGACCTGTGCATCTTTGCACTCCCACATACCTCTTTCGCAACATCAACCATACTATCTTTCAAAACATTCCAGCAGTCATCCACGTCTAAGTTCGGTAGGCACACACTATTCAGCCTGTTTGGACTTGACTCTCGTGCATGCTTCCGACACTCGGGTCTTTTCACTCTTAATCCTTTCAAGCCCTCCAAATGGAACACGTACTCGCCTGTGCCTCCACTTCTTAAACATACCCCTAAACCGTCTAATTACCAGGTAGTGGTCCGTGTTAAGAGTTGGGCCTCTGAAGGCTCTCGTGTCCATTAAAAACTTCCGGAGGCGACTATCAACCGAAATCAAATCTATCATACTCATTTGATCATTCCTTCTCCATGTATACGTATGTATGTCCTTATGCTGAAACATTGTCTTAGACACAAAAAGATTTCTTTCCACACATAAACGTACAATATGCTTACCAGCATCATTCACTCTCTTATCACCATAGGGTCCAAGAACGGCCTCGTAACCGTCCCGTCGTGTCCCCACCCAACCATTCAAGTCACCACACATAATCACTTTTTCATTTCCTTCAACCATATCCAGAACATTCCTCACAGAATCCCAAACCTTTTCCAGGTCATGAATCGACGACGAGTTGACCGGAGCATAGGTTGCTACCACAAAAACTCGCGTGACTCCCAGCCTAATGTGGACCCAGAGCAGTCTCGGACCAACCAAACCATACTCTTTCAGGCCTGAGGCTAAGCGAGACGATAAATTAATGATACCTACCCCAGCGCTGACGTGATTGCTCTGTGATACACCAGACCAGAGAGCCAACCTGCCACCGGGGAGATCAAAAGTATCACTACCCTTTCGCTTAGTCTCCGTTACACACAGTAAATCCAGGCATCTCTCATCCTTTATATCAATCAATTAATTAATCTTCGCTTCCATTCCCCATTTCACATTCCACGTGCCTATTTGACACTCGTCATTCCTCGATTCGCCTGCTTGGCGTGAACGCCCTAACCCGTTCTGCAGTATATACGTATATGCAGACCCATAAATGCAGGCATCTAAATATTCATCACACAAATGCTTGCCCCGAACGCAAACCTGGCGGTTGCTATACACTTTAATGCTCATCGTTAACTACTCAGATTACCATTTCACTATTAAATCTCTCGTGTTTTCCGGTAACGCCGGTCCTTTACAGAGTAGTCAGAGTATCGATTAGCACGATCACGATTTTAGTAGATTTGATTAGTTTCTGCCACGATTAGTTCATTATCCTTTTCGTACAAAATCACCCGTTTCAGAGACATTTAACACTGCCCTCGGATCAAACCCCAACGGTTTGATAAATTCATGATTAATGATAAGTTTTTTGTAACCCTATGCAGAAATTCAGTGACATTAAAAACGAATGATAGGCGAGTTGATAATTAGGAGAAAGTCCAGCAGTGGCCGAAGTATTGAAATGTTTTGTTATAGGATAGCAAGTAATCAGACGGTTCTTCTACGCAACCGTCACTTATAGCAATGGACTTTTCTGATTCGTCTTAAATTCAAATTCAAATTCAAAATTCAAATTCAAAATAGCTTTTATTACGTAGATCCATATACAGATTCTTGTAACGCGTCTATATAATTCTAAAAACTACCACCGGAT
>NJDC01003496.1:0-12708 GCA_002245475.1 Calephelis virginiensis
GAGAACTTATCTTAACAATTTTCCCTGGTATTTCTGTGTATTCTCATTAAAACTATTATATCGTTGGTGGAGTGGCTAGAGTACACGTCTAACTACATCAGTCAACCGCAAGCCTCGGGTTCGATTCCCGACGGGGGCAGGCCTTTGTGTGGTGAGCATTTGGATGTCTGCATTTCCGGGTCTGGGTGTGTATTAAATTTATTCTAGTATATATTTAAATATTTATATATAATTTGCTTACTTCAGCGTTAGATTCAATTTGTGTAATGTATGTCCAGGGATATTTACTATTACTAATGGTCGCCCATTGGTCGAATTTCGACCATAATTAATTTTAATATCTTGTTCATAAGGACGCCATCTTCATTTCTCAAGACCAACTACTTTGTTTCCAAACTGTATGGTGCGATATCTGTGATCTTTTATCGTTATCATCAATATATTTGTTTGTGTGTCAAATGTATGGTAGTGTGGGTAATGATTTATTATTGAAAAATATTAGCGTTCTGCACTTCTACACATAAACTATAAGTGCGCCAAATTTTGTGCTCCTCCGTCAGCGCAATTTTCGTTAAAAGGGGTCCAAAGGTTTTTTTGTTTTTAAATGCGATAGGTCAGCGAAAAAGCACATAGATCTCCTGATAATAAATCATTACCGTAACTTATACACACCATAGCTGTAATGGGTTCGTCGCTGGCATGAGGCCGGGATGCTAGGCCTACAACACCACCTAACTGAAATAGGTACGCTACTGGCTACCTACTGTGACCGGAACATAACAGAATCGTAATGGCGGCAGGAATAGATTACGTGGTGTATCCCTCCCTGAACGAGTTGCCTGATACTTATTTATCTGTATTGGGATCGCGATCGCATTCGCAATACAGATAATCGCAGATCGAGGCGATCTGCCCGCCTGGAGAGAAAAAGAGGCAGATGGTCTATTCTACAATGTGGAAACTGGACCAAAACGATGAAAAACAGAAAAACCCTGGAATAACACGAGGTTGACACTTTAGCTATTTCTGCCAGTAGATAGACAGAGGCACAACACTAAGTTCAACAACGTGATAGGTGCCAAGCCTATCGCTAACCGAGCTCATATCCAATCCCGAGTAACATTTTTTATTGGAAAATTGGAAAAAACACATTTTCCTTTTGTTGCCCGACCCGGGAACCGAACCCGTTACCTCAAGAAGTCAAGTCCGACGCCGGACCAATAGACCACAGAGGCGACCAGGAACAACTATGGCGTATAAAGGTCGATTGTATTGTTGGAATACATCTGCTTGTTTGCTATTTCGTAATATAAATAAAAGTTATCTGCGAAATATCTGTGTTTTTTTATTAACTTTATATTTTTAATAGATATATTCTTAATTAGCAGCTTTTAAAACATGTTATTAATTTAAAGACACAAACAAATAAAGTGCAGTTATCCGTAATCAATCACTGGACGCAACAATTGCGTAAGTAAGTATATAAGTAAGTAAGTAACTTTAATTGAATTTAACTTCAAAGTAAGCTAATTGTTTGCTTGTGTTATGGATACTACTCAAAAAAACCATACCTACAAAACAGATGAACACCGAAACTCAAAATTGAGTTTAATCAAAATATATTCATCAGACTAATGGATGCACACGTCGAGAATCTAACCTGAGCTTCGTGGTTGTCGGTATCGCTACACGTTAGTCGTATACGCTAACCTCTTAACCAAGGATACAGCATGTTATTATATACATATAACTGAGAAAACCTATTACAATTAATAACATGATAATAGCATGTCAATAATTAATATATAAAGTGAAAGTTCCTTTTGTTTAAAATCTATACACTAAAGTATATAAAAAAAGCTCTAAGCGACTCTAGACCTCCAGTATTTAAAGCATTGCGGGAAATTTTGTCTGTCGGTATATTTTCCGAATGTGATTTGACTGATAAGCGTTGCATGTTCCGAGAAAGGTAATAAAATTAATAAAGAAAAGGTAATAAAAGTAGTTTTTATCCCGTTTACTGAAGGGATTACTGAGAGAGGGAAACAATATAAAACATGAACTTGGTTACATGTACATTTTCATGTATTTTTTTTTCTGTTTTTTTGTTTGATAAGATTTCGGCTTTACGTCGGCAATTTAGCATTAATGTGTTTGGCGTCTGTATTTCGTACCAAAAGAAAATATTGTCTGTGTTGCTGCTCAATACAATACGTATAAATTCCATTTATTTTGTTAGCTAAAATATTTGTAGATTTTCTTTTTTAAAATTACTCAGTACTCTTTATCTGTGCGTAATAATTACTTGCAAATTAGGATTATGATTAGGATTTTTAGTAAAACATAATTAAATTATATGTAATTATTAATTACATTATACATTAATTTATAAAATTAAATAAATAAATATCTCTGGACAAGTTACACAAATTAAATCTAACCCCAAAGTAAGCAAATTATATGCTTGTGTTATGGGTGCTAGTCAACGATACTATTACATAGAAATACTTAAATAGATACCAGGATACATTTAATAAACACCCCGACCCTGAAATGCAGACATCTAAATGTTCATCACACAAATGCCTGCCCCCGTCGGGAATCGAACCCAAGCCTCGCAGTTCGTCGATGCAGTTAGGCGAGTTCGCTAGCCACTCGACCAACGAGGCGGTCTTAAAATTAATAATAATCAAAAAGCTACACTCGATTTGTTATACCAACGTTGTTGTATAAGAGTTGTATAAATAAGAGTAGGACAAATGCAGTCAAAATGAGAGGGCTACGGAAAATCTGCAGAGTTACCCTCGCTGACCGCTTTCGAAACAGTAAGATCCGAGAAAAAGTGGGATTGAAAGAAAGTGTTGGTGTTAAAATGAGAAAGGACATGTTCCGCTGTTTCGGATATGTAGAAAGAATGACATATGAAAGATGGACAAAGTAGATATACAAAGCGAATGTGAATGGACGTAAGTATCTGGGGAGACATTCCACATTCAAATCGCTCAGGTGTTATCAAAAGATGATCTCAAGAGTCTCCGGAACAGGTGTGTATGTATGAAAAGGGTAATAAATGTGGAGAAACCTAATCAGGTCTGCCAGGATCGTGAGGTTTAGCACTCGATACCCTCTGCCTATCCTGTAAGGGACTTGACGTGAAGATACGTATGTATGTATGAAATTTTTTCATTTTATTAGTTTTACATGCATAATGTATGTTTTTTTATTCTACTTTAATTTCATTTCATGATTATATTTGCATCATTTTCCAACCTAACAGGGGTTCACACGGATTAAAACGTTGGTTATAAGATTACACTTTGCATCCGTGTGGAACGTAGATTTAATCCAAACTAGTGGTCACTCGTTGGTCGAAATTCGACCATATTAAATTTTAATATCTTGTTGATAAGAACGCCATCTTCATTTTTCAAGAACAACTACTTTGTTTTCAAACTTTTTAGTGCGCCATCTGTGACCTTTTATCGTTATCATCAAATGAATGGTAGTGTGGCTAATGTTTTATTTATTGATTTAATGTACTTTATAAGCATTATTATTGAAAAATATTAGCGTTATGCACTTCTCCAACACTTAATTTATAAGTGTGCCAAATTTTATGCTCCTGCGTCCGCTCAATTTTTGTAAAAAGGGGTCCAAAGTTTTGGCATCACGTATTAACATATGGATTTAAATTTCTGGATTAATAAATGAATTTATTTTCTGGATTAATAAATGGATCTGGATTTTAATGACTGGATGATACTTAATAAGTTTGTCCAACGACATGGTCCATGAGATTGAGCAACCAATTTACTGCGAACGATTTTATTTCAGTGACTGTAACTAATTGCAAGTGAAAGTAAATTCTTAAACTAAAGTTGAATTTCGTTAACCTTTCACCAGCTCCGACAGCCGTGATCGTCTAGTGGTTAGGACCCTACGTTGTGGCCGTAGTAACCCAGGTTCGAATCCTGGTCACGGCAGCTGAGTGCTGTCACGGCGGAGCTTTTTTAAAAATCAAACGTTTTTTTTAAACTAGCCAACAAAATAAATAAGAGTCTTAATACGCCAAAGTTTTCATTTTATTAAGTCTCAACATAGCCTCTAAAATGCTGAACCGATTTTGATATAACTTTTTTAAGAATGTAAGTAAAACTTAAAAATCTAAACCTCTGGACCAGTACACACTTAGAAAAATAAATTAATAGAAAGGAGATTACTAGAGGTGTATTTAATAAATATAGACTACACATTTTCTCTAGTTTTTTGTATGACATCTTTATATGTATAAATCAATTACTGTTCGTTAGTCTTGCTAAAACTCGAGACGGCTGAACCGATTTCGCTGATTTTGGTTTCGAATTATTTGTTCAATTCCCAAGAAGGTTTAAAAGATAAGGTAATGGTCTAAGATCCGAAGTTAGGTCGACCTACACCGAGCTGATAATTGGATGAAACTGTTTTTGTAGCAAATTTAACATATCAGAAAATATATTAAAAATGGGTTGCCTAAAAAAAATCCTGGACCGAAAATTTTTAATTATTAAAAAAAAAGTTTTTAACATTTCTATTTTTTTTCAGGCAACCCTATATCTCAACTCAAATTGTAATAAAAAGGGTAAAAATTGTAATGAAACTGCACCTATTTTGATATATTTTTTCCTATTATCCGATCCCGTGAAAGTAACTAGCATCGACAATTATCTGTTTATAACTGGCAATCCAGATAAACAACAGGCAACCCAACTTCTGCAACTTCGTCTTATTCCTACTTTAAGTCGGGATAATATCTTAATATTGCACAAATTAATGAATAAAAAACATTTTTTAAAAATAAAAAAATAATTCCAGGATTTTTTTCAGGCAACCCATTTTTAATATATTTTCTGATGTACTAAATTTGCTATAAAATCGGTTTCATCCTAATATCAGCTCTTTGTAGGTCGACCTAACTTCGGATCTCCGACTATAAAGGGAAAAGCTACTAAAAAACTAGGAAAAACAACATTTAAATTTTTCACATACAAACTGAACGGGTAGAACAAATTTCGCCGGGACAGCTAGTTATCGTTATTTGTTTATAACTATCAGGCTTCAGTATTTACCATTTTCGTGCTAGGTTGTGAAGGTTATCGTTACCTGTAGACTTCGGGCGAAAGATAGTAACGCACAAGTAACATCTATGGTACACTACACTACAGTGGTAGTTTACGGTATATTATAAATTAATTTACGGGATAAATTAATTTATATTCTAAAAATTTTTTTCATTAATAAATAATCATGTAATCAATACTATAAACAGTGTTTAAATAGTAAGTAAATAATTAAAATAACTAATTTAATAAATAACTATTAAAATATTTGCATACCAAAGTTGGCAGAATATGTAGAAACGCCTAAATAATTTTGTAACATCTTTGTAACACTCATAATCTGCAAACAAGTATTTTTTTCTTTTCTTTTCTTTCTTACAGTCGTCTCAAATCGATAAAGTAGCCATTTTGTTTGTTGTGATTTTTATAAAATAAAAAAGATATTTCATTGTAATCTCGTAAAAGAGAAATATTAGTTTATTACTTGCACTAACACAATGACTAGGTTAAAGATGATATAAGTAGCGTTTTAAAAAAATAATTGGCTTGGTATCTCTGCCTTATCTAAGCTTTTGCAATTGTTTAGAAGTTGTCACTGTCATAAGTTAGTCATCAAAGATTGTTTTAAACCGAACTTTTACCCGTGTTGGTACGGGCTCCTTTGCAGAATAGGCCATCTGCCTTCCAGCCAGGCAACTCGTAAAAGGCGAGCATAGGCTTACCGTCACTAACACCGTGACATTCTACTAGGTGATAGCGTTTCGCAGCGACTCGCCCGGATTGGTACCACCGCCTTACCTATTCCTGCCATAACGTCCAATGCTTGCCGTTGACGTGTTCCGGTTCAGAGGGTAAGGTAGCCGGTAAAATTACTTTTGATCGAAGCCTAAAATCCCAGCCTCAGGTTGGCAACGCACCATTACTACCTTTGGTGTCTCTAAGCAGTCTGAATTTCTTAGCATCTGGAAATCCGTCTGCTTGTTTGCCGTCTATTATCATAAAAAAAAATATAACATGAGAAAAAATGAAGTTTCTTAATTGAGAAAGGCAAATAAACTTAATTGTTATATTTAGGTGTTTGTTCAGTACAGGGGGTTACATTTAATCACGTGCGTACAAATATAACTGTAAATAAATAAAATAAATAATGAACTTAATAATTCTTCACTTTCTCAGCAATATAATGAATATATTAAGCAATTTATTTATTTTTTTTCAACGTTTTTACCCTATACACGAATTTTGAAAAAACATACATTGCATTGGAACGAGGAGAGGTACGTAAAGTAAGCACCAAATAAAAAAAAGGCTCATGCATTTAATAAACTTCTTTAGCGGCGTTGCGCACTTTTTTTGGAATGGCAAAAACTTCTAAACTCGCGTCAAGACACGTGACCTGACCGAAAATTCGTAAGACGGCGCAAGGGGCTTGCGCGAATAAGACGGCGCAGGGCGCGTATATTATCGTACTGATAATTAAAGCAATTCGTGCAAAATTATTTCCTAACCATTCTAAAATATCCAAAATGCATAACATTAATATTCAAGTTGTCACTTCTGCCGGCACTTTCGGAATGCAACCCGTCGTTTTTTTTTAATTGGAAAATTGACAAAAGAAACACAATTTCTTCTTGTTGTTGGGGATCGAAACCGGGATCTCGTTATGTCCAGTCCTATATCGGACCATGGAGGCGATAATACAATAAAGTATATATAATTTAGTCTTTTTCGTCTTTTCATTAGCCGTCTTTTCATTTTTTTATTGATTTTGTACAATTTTTAAGTAGTTTTTACACTTTAAAATTTTCATTCTTTAGAGAGCATAAAATCACAGAAGCTTTAAATCATCTCGATTTCTTTCTTTCAAAAAAACGGAATATTTTATTTTAGATGCAATGAGGACACACACACGCCTAAATTTTAACATCTCTCTTTTTCGTAGGGGTTTCAAAAAACGAGATGAAACAGCATTCACTCGTGCGAAGTCGATCTGGATTGCTAGTTTATTATAATTATTTTAGTTTATTCAAAACTTCTCTTTTAAAATCTCGGCTTCTGTTCTCAAGAGATAGAATAAATAATGAAAAGCTTTTAATTACGTCTTCATCGCCGGACGGCAAGCTTGTTAGACCCTGGAGAGCAACCTAACTACAGGTGATCTATGTACTCTCACCTATATACATAACATTTAAAAAGATAAGGGTTAAATTCGACTGTATGTTTGTTCCCCTGTGTTCTAGCGGTGCGGTGAACTTAACTTCGTCAGATCCCGCGTTCGATCCCCGGGTCGAGCAACGAACAAAAAAATATGTTTTTCTTTTTTATAGTAAAAGCAACTTTGCTTTGAATTGGATATGTACCCAGTTGACGATATGCTTGCCACTTACCAAGTTGCGACTTAGTGTCTTAGACTAGTAGTGGGTGCCCTAGTTGTGCCGCTGCTTACCTCTTCGGGGATATGTGCGTGAAGATACTTTATTATAAAATATGTTTTGTCCTATTATCAGGTCATTGCAGGTCGACTTAGATTCGGATCTTAGATTATAAGGCGAAATGGCATAGTAACGTACGGAGAATGACTGGATCCGTCAGCGTACGAGTGATATATCACATGATGTGTCATTCCAAGTACCACAAACAACTAATGAGGTTTACACTTCATATATCAATGTCTTATTTTTGCTAGTGTTATATTTTGTCTCCCCTCGGCGCCACAGAGCAGTCACGATATACTGGCTGTTACGCAGCATTGCAGCAGTTTGATGCAACTTTCATATAAAAAAATTAAAAAAATAAGTTTGCTACGTTTCTTATTCACCCAAATCATATGACACTAGTTGCCTTATATCTGAATGCCTTTAGACTCACTTTCAAATTATACGGGTTATACTTTTTCAAGTAAACTTTATACAAATTCGGGTTTGCTATGTGTCTATGGAAGTCCCGCCTCTTATTACGTAGTATTTATATACTCTTTGCATTGCAGGTCATTAAAAGCTTTCGCACTATCCTACAAGAATTACTTGGGGTGTTGTGTTTAATTGTAGCAAATATTTGATGAAATTCAACCTTGAAAGTAAATTTCGAGTTTAACCTAACCTTCACCCACGGCTTCTTCCTCATCCCAAATTATACAAATCCTATTATTTTTTTGTCAATGCGTTATTTATTCTGTTGTATAAGTTATATAATTGTGACGTTATGTATAAATCCATTCAACAGTGTTTACATAAGAGTATCAAGCACGTTCATAATATTAGTACCTGTAAAGATATAATAGAAAAATAAAGGAAAGGAAAATCCTGGGTTGGTCCAAGTCCCTTATGTTGACCACCAGGCCTGGCGGCTTAGTTAACTTTGAAAATATCTTCAAACCATATCCTCAAGCACGCACACACAAGTAGGGCATCTACGATTAGCGGAAGATATTACTTATCCCCACAACATGGACGTTTAATTTTCGAGACAAGACCAGTAGGGTTACTCCTGAATCTCGATATCATGCGAATTGGAAATTGGAATCGTATATGTCACTTTAGGTACTTTTGAACACAGAATTAGGGGATTATTAACATTTAGTTACAAATAAATTCAACGAATAGGATTAAATAATTTACTATTTACTATTAACTAAATGGTAATAATTCGCCAGTGTTGTGTTCAAGAGTACCAAAAATGACATATTCGATTCCAACTTCCAATAATGCATCAATCGAGCTTCGAGAGTAACCCTACAAAGTGGCAAAATATTGCATACCGACATACCCGGGTCGGATTCACCGCTTAACCTATCTTGCTATCATAAAGACAGTGTTTGATACTCTCATAATCCGATCTCGAAAGTCAATATACACATTAGGCGTGATACCTTGGCCACAGGACAGCGACGGATCTGTTAAATTTATGGTTTCTATAATCCTCTGATGTCATTAAACAATGCTTACTCGCTATCTTATTACTTAAAAAATTGTTTGTTAAATATTGGACCAACGATAATGGTTTTTTTATTGTTAAGGCTGCATTATGAAAAAGTAACATATGTTTCCTTAAATTTTATTCTTGATTTTTGTTAATAAAATGAGCTGATTAGGTAACTAATGAACCACATGATGGTAAGCGGTTACCGTTGTCCTTTGGATGAAAGGAGATGGGCAACATATGCAACTTTAAAAAAAACGTTAATACGTCTCTTATAAGTATCAGAAAAACTTAATCTGGAAGTGAGTTCTACAGTTTGTAGTGCCAACTACGAACGCCAAGTTACGAGTATGTTTATGAAACTTTTGACTACGGTTAATAGTTTGCTGGTTGAAAGATGTTGTGTATATGATTGGAAAACGTATCTACCTATCCAAATATAGGAACAGACCAAGAAGGCTGTTGATCTTCAGGAAATCCTAGGTTAACAATATAAATTATCCAAGGATTGTGTTTCCAAAAGAGAAAAGAAAATATTATTAAGGAATCTGGGCCCTAGACGCTCTCGCCTACAAAGGCAACGTAATAGGCTTTAAGTTTAGATTTTAGATTATAAATATATCTTTATTAGTGATTGGATAAATCCACCAGAGCAGTTATTACTAGGTACTGATGCTGTACAGTAGCTCACTCGAATTGGTACCGTCTTACTTATTCCTACCGCTGGTAGTGCATACTAGTCGTGTCATGTGCTGGAGGATTATGTAACCGATATATGTGCAGGCGTGAGCCAATACCCCGTCATATACCTGACGACAAGGTAACGACGCATCAGTAACATCTACTGTTTTTTTATTAAATTGGAAAGCAAAGAAGCAGATGGATTTCCTAATGGTAAGAAATTCACGCCACCTAGAGACACGAAAGATGGAAATGGTGCATTGCCAACCTGAGGCCAAAAGCAAAGTAAGTTTACCGACTACCTTACCCTCCAAACTGGATCAAGTCAACAGCAAGCATTGATGTTATGGCGGCAGGAATAGGTAAGACGGTGGTTCCAATCCGAGCGAGTAAAATCTTGAAGGTTATCTCCTAACATTAGAAGATCCGTCAGATCCGTCTGCTCGTCGTTATATTTTACCATAAAATAATTAAGTGCAGTTAAACTAGGTAAACCGACTACAACTATTCACTGGGTACCAGTGTTATCAACATCCTACTAGTAGTTTTTGAGTCACACTTAATAACGCATAGATTCGGTTGGTTCTTGGGTTATGCGTTACAAATATACAGTCGAATTGAGAGCCTCCTCCTTTTTTGTAGTCGGTTAAAAACTAAATTTAAAAAAAAGGTTGCACTCCGGGAGTGCCGGCAGAAGTGAAAACTTGAATATTAACGTTGTGCATTTTTGATATTTTGGAATGGTTAGGGAATGATTTTGCACGCATTGCTTTAATTATCAGTATGAAAGTATAATACTTTATACAATAATATTATTTTCATTTTAATAACCTGCGTTTGGCTTGACAAAAACTCGCTAAAGTAAGACCACGTGACGGCTATGAACGTCTTCCTATTATCTGTACAACTAACATTGCTTGTCTACACATAAATCTTATTTTCAAGATGGAACAAATAGAGCAATATCTGTTGATATTATATGTATCTGCTATCTGTGAGAATGTAATGGTAGGTGTGTTGCGGCGTATAATCCATTGCGCATCCTATACTCTTAGGAAATATCTAAACAATACAAAAACAGCAATGAATTTACGTTTTATTTCAGATCTCGCGCCGTCTTATTCGCGCATACGCAGTGCGCCGTCTTACGTTCTGACGATCTGACGCGAGTTTAGAAGTTTTACAAAAAAAGTGCGCAACGCCGCTAAAGAAGTTTTCACTTCAAACATTTTTGATTAAACACAACAACGACAAAATTATTTCAGTTGATTTACCAACGACATTTATCAATTATCAATATTTTATCTTTCCTAAATTATTTTTATTGTAAGAGAGCAAAAAATACGATGAGTTTGGCGTGTAAGGACGAAACCCTTGAAACGTAAGATTTAAAAGAACAGATGTTTATAAATATAATTGCAGTGGGGCATTTCCCTCTTCGTAGGAAGTAGAACACAAAGCACTACTCGACCCTTTGAGAGCTGACAGAAATGTAAACAAAAAGCTTACTGAAGCACAGAATAAGTAATGGCGCCAACGTAACTGAAGCTCAGGACTCGCAAACATTCTCGTTTCGAGAACAATCCGTACTGGCAATTACGTAGCGAATCACAAGAACTGTGAATATAATTAAAAATATAATTAATAACCATAAAATAATTAATAATCAATCACTCTTACATAACCACTGCTTATAGTCAAATCTATATACCGCCTCTTAAATCTATATGACCGCCTCGTTGGTCGAGTGGCTAGCGTACACGCCTACAACAACCAACCAACCGCGAGGCTCGGGTTCGATTCCTGACGGGGGCAGACATTTGTGTGATGAACATTTAGATGTCTGCATTTCCGGGTCTGGGTGTTATTAAATTTATTCTGGTATCTATTTAAGTATTTCTGAGTATTAGTATCGTTGACTAACACAAGCATATAATTTTACTGTAACTTGTCCAAGGATAGGATATTTTATTATTTATATACCTACATCCCTACTTTCCCTACTATCCCTACTAATTGGGTTTTTCCAATTTTCTAATAAAAAAAAACGTTGTTTGGGATTGGATATGTACCCGGTTGGCTTGCCACCTATCACATTGTGGGACTTAATGAATTGGTTGTGCGTCTGCCTACCTCTTTTAGGATATGGACGTGAAGATCCTTTTTTTTAACATCTCTACTAATATTATGAATGCGAATGTAAGTTTGTTTGTCACACTTCCATTTGAAAACGACTTAACCAATCAACATGAGACTTTGTACACATATTCTTGGAGTTATGAAAAATAACTTATAATACTTTTAATAATAAGGCATTATCAACTGTAGAGAAGCTATGGTTAAAAACTAGTATAGACATATAAATGCTAGTAACATACATAAATACATGCATACATATCTTCACGCCAAGTCCCTTACGGGGTAGGCAGAAAGTATCGAGTGCCAAATTTCACGATCCTGAAAAACCTGGCTGGCTTCCTGCACATTCATTACTCTTTCATACAAACACGCCGTTTGTATGAAAAATAACTTTTGCTAGAACTTTTAGTTAATACTTTCCGTTAATATATTATAACATTTCAATATGTATATTAGTTTTTAAAACACTTCTAAATTACGTTTTATTACAGATTTTTTAATACCCGACGGAAAACAAGGGGTTTATACGTTTGACGTGTCTGTGTATGTCTGACTGAGGCATTATAACTTTTGAATGAGTGGACTGATTTTGATGTGGATTTTTTTATTTTAAAGCTACTGTGATAGTTCTTAGCTACATAACTATATAAGTTTCTTCAGGAGTTATTAAACATTTTTATATGAGTAACATTTCTGAATACCGACTATGACTTTCGTTTTGTTTTAATAAAATAATGATGCAATAAAAATTAGAAACTTCTTTATTAAGAATAATGTTTCATCCGCAAACAAAATGGTAAATAAATATCCCAGGACAAATTACCCAAACCGAATCTAACTCCAAAATAAGCAAATTTGTATCATGAGTGTTGTA
>NJDC01003496.1:20967-31188 GCA_002245475.1 Calephelis virginiensis
CGAAAATTCTCGTCGTCTAATGACACCAAAGTTGATAATGGTGCGTTGCCAACCTGAGGCAGGATGTTATTCTTCGAACAAAAGTGAATCTACCGGCTAACTTATCCTCCGAACTGACTTTAGTTCTAAAAGTTGGGCCATAAAACTACTTTGTCATATAGATGGACGAATAGACAAACACGCATTTCGGCTCCGAAACTGTTATACAGCCTTTCCCAAATGTCCTTTTTAAAAAAACGCTTTTTATTCACTATTTAATTTATTGACACAATCACAATTTCTACGAACTTCCCAAATATTATTTTAAGATGACAGAACAATTCGTGGCGGAGTCCAGAACGTAACTAATAGCCATGTGAATATGCTAAGTTGATGGAAAACTACAGAGTGTATGGGAGATTGCTGATAAAGATTTTACTACTTAGTATTAAGGATTGTAACAGAACCTTACAAATGGTTATACCATGACACTGGTCTTAAATCTCGCGATTTCTTGCACCTAAAAATCTAGGTAAGGGAATGAAAGATTGAGAAGCATGTATATAATGGGAATGTTGGGGAGACCTAAATTGGCATTCCATTATCAAATAGCTGGGGTTTTATTCGAGAACGGAGTCAATTCTTCCAAAACCAGCGTGTTTGTATGATAAGAGATCATCATTATTATTATAATAATGGAAGGCAAACAAGCAGACGGATTTCCTGATGGTAAGAAATTCACGCCGCCTAGAGACACCAAAGGTGGTAATGGTGCGTTGCCAACCTGAGACCGGGATGTTAGGCCTCGAGCAAAAGTAAGTTTACCGGCTACCTTACCCTCCCAACCGGAACACGTCATGAGCAAGAGCTAAAATTATGGCGGCAGGAATAGGTAAGGCGGTGGTACCAATCCGAGCGACTCTCTGCAAAACTCTACCACCTAGGTTTTGGAATGGATGCATAGGAATGTAAGTTGTTTGTGAGAATCGTGACATTTGACACTCGATACTCTCTGTCTACCCTACAACGGAATTGACGTGATATACATTTATGTAAAAATATAAGATATTTGAAGATAATATTCTTATATCTTATATCAATAATAATTACAAATTTGAAATACTTAAAATCTTCAGAAATAGAATCAAAAGATTTTGTGAATTTATTTATTTATTTCACATGAAAGACCAACTGCAATTATACAACCTAAATGGTAACAGAAAAAAAACAGTAAGCCAATTACAGGTCCTCACTTATAGATACATATTAAACATTAATATATAAATGTTAACACTCCACCATGATACACGAAACATATCCAATAGCAGAAAAGCAAATAATGGTTAACAGAACGACTTAAAAGAAAAAAACAATGTAAGAATGATTATAAAAACAATTCAAATTAATAGATCATTACAAAAAGTAATTGTTTCTGTAGCATCGCCTTGCTTTAGGAATTGTAAATGGATCAATATCTAGATTTTTGCACAAGCGATTGAAAGACCTGCTCGCTCTTATTAGGTATGACTATTGTTTATACTTAGTGGAAGCTTTGGATATATGCAGAAGTGGGTTAAATCTGTGGGAAAAATTTGACACATTTAATAAAACTAGTGGTCGAAACTTGACCATAATAAACTTTAATATCTTGTTGAGAACGACATCTTCATTTCTCAAGACCAACTACTTTGTTTCCAAACTTCTTAGTGCGCCATCTGTGATCTTTTATCGTTATCATCAATATTTTTGTTTATTTATGTCAAATGCATGGTAGTGTGGGTAATGTTTCATTTATTGATTTAATGTACATTATAAGCATTATTATTGAAAAATATTAGCGTTCTGTACTTCTTCCACACATAAACTATAAGTGTGCCAAATTTCATACTCCTCCGGTTGCGCAATTTTCGTAAAAAGGGGTCCAAAATTTTGGCATCACGTATTAATATATAGATTTTATTCAATAATTCGGGACAGTCGATTTCATTATGTTTAAAGTGTAGTTTATACAACTTAAATTCAAAATCATCTCCACATAAACTCTAAAGACTAGAGAAACAAAATATGTACGTAATAGTAGTAACGTACAAAATTTTATGATATTGGAAGGCAAACAAGCAGACGGATTTCCGAATGGTAAGAAATTCACGCCGCCTAGCTACCTATCACATTGTGGCACTTAGTGTCTTCGGCTAATCGTATATGTCCTGGTTGTGCATCTGCCTAACTCTTCCGGGATATGGGCGTAAGATACTTTTTTGAAATTTTTACCTAGTTGCAGTGACTAGTGCAGATAGTTATCAAACATTTACTTGCCGTCACGACACCGGTTCACACTATAAAATACGTATCTCAATAACTATCTCGGTCATTTCAAAACCGTATATAAATTGAGTTTTACTGTCTATTACGATTCCAAATGCACTGATAATGTTACACCTCAGAGTGGTCATTAATATAGAGCTTGCGCTGCCTAAATAAATCTGTCCTATAATGGTAACCTGACAAAAAACATATAAGAATTTTGCACATTAAAAGATATATATGTACATAAAAAGTTGATATTACATTGAATTCATAACCTGAAAGTTAACTACCGTTTTGCTTTATTAAACATACATACATATCTTCACGCCAAGTATTAGGGGAGGCAGAGAATGTCGAATGCCAAACCTCACGATGCTGATAGACCTGTCTGTCTTCCATCTTCAAATTTAAGCATTTTTATAATTTATGCCTATCTGCCGTTTCCTAACCGCGATTCACGCTGAATTTACTGAACCTACAAAATTTGGCTAGCAGGTATTTTTGTATTTTTAGGAAGGTCATCTAGGCTATGTTTTATCCCGTTCACTTTATAAGGTTGTCCTAGGGGTAGAAAAAAACAAATAAAATAAAACTTGACCATAATTCAGCAACGCGCAGTCAGATTTCACTAATTATTTTCTTAATGGATACGTTACCTATTGTTCTTTAAATTATCTTCACGTCCATATCTCCGAAGAGGTATTCAGAGACACTACCAGGGCAAACAAGCCTAGCCGAAGACACTAAGTTCCACAATGTGATAGATGGCAAGCCTATCGCCAACCGCCTTTTGTTCTGTAAAGCCTTTTTTCTGCTTTGTAATGTTACAGTTTAGAAATTACAGACAAAAGTCTCGTAATAATGGTTTACTTGCTATAATAGCTAAAAATCCCTAACGATCAGGAATATACATTACAATGTGCAACTGTACTAATATTTATGATAAAAAAGTAGTCCTATTTCAGCGCTAGTACCTCGCGCAATGCGGGATACAGTTTTTTCTTTTTGTTTTCGAACAAAATCTGTTAACATTGTTACAACAATAATATACTGATTATTGAAGCAATACGTAAAATTATTTCCAATCCATTATCAAAACAGGGGTTGTCTGTAAAGTCGGTTTACTGACGATGGTTGAACGTGACAGCGTCATAAGAACGGAGGCCGATTGTGTCTGTTTGACGCTAGTTCCGCGCTCTCGCTTCCACTTCAAGCCTTAAATGGCACGCCTCAGTGCGTGGTAACAGCGCATGAGTCATGTTTTTTGGTGCGTGGAGCCGGTTCCATCGAATTGTAAGACTCACGTCAAAATGCGTAACGATTGTATTCAAGTCTTCACTTCTGCCGTCACTTCTGGAAACCAATCCATTGTTATTTTACCCTAAAGTAAGCAAATTCATGTAATTTTAACAACGGGTTAGTAAACGATACTAACACTCGATATACCTACCTACCTACGCAGATACCGAATAAATATAATAAGCACCCAGATCCGAAAACACAGGCATCGATTTTTATCGCACTTATACCAGAACCATTACGAATCAAACCCGAGCCTCACGGATGTTTGGTGTCGTTAATCGTGCACGCTAACTCCTGGGCCAACGTGGCGGTCAAATATACGATTACACAATACTGATGAGTTATCTTATATCTATATATATCGTTTCCCCCGTGTTTGTCCGGGCTCCCTTGCAGGATAGATCACCTGCCTTCCTGTGCAAGGCAGCTCGTAAAAGGCGAGCATAGGCATACCTTTCCTAACATCGTGACATCTGACTAGGTGGTAGAGTTTTGCAGCGACCCGCCCGGATTGGTACCACCGCCTTACCTATTCCTACCAAAATAACGTTAGCGCTTGCCGTTGACCTGTTCCGGTTCGGAGGATAAGTTCGCTGGTAAACTTACTTTTGCTCGAGGCCCAACACCCCTGCCTAAGGTTGGCAACGCACCATTATTATTTTTGGTATCTCTAGGCGGTGTGAATTTGTTACCATCAGGAAATCCGTCCGCTTGTTTGCTTTCCAATAATGATATCCAATAAAAACAAAAATAAATTAGATATCTTAAGATTGGGATCTAAAGCCACGTGTGCAAGCCTACCGGCTGCCCTACTCCATGGATGCAACATCAGCATGGAACACGAGAATGACAAGAATTGACGTTATGGCGCCAGTAATAGTTATATAGATGGTACCAGTCCAGGTGTGTTCTGTCGCATGGCAATATCGCAAAGTAACTACTTTCTACTCTGCTAACTGTAAAATGAGTAATAAATATAAAATAATAATAATAATTAACACTTAAGTGAGCGATAAATTAGGACATCAAACGAAACTTACGTTGAACGTCCTAAAATATGTAATGTTACCGACTATTTATATGTTAATACAATTATTTGTATTCAAATGCCTACATTTAGATAAAACTTATTTTTATTAAAGCACAGACGACAGGATTAGTTAATGCGTGTTTTGAACAAGTTTCGAAGCAAAAGAAAATATTTAAAAAATCCAAGCAAATTTAAGATTAGCAGGTGCGCGTGGCTCTTATATGGTCTAGTTCAATGTCCTCTTTTGATAGTTTTTAATATTGTAAAATACCGAAGTAACAACTGGCTCTCCTGATGATGACTTTAGATAAAATACCGGCTACTCCATACTGACGGTAAAAAATGGGAAAGGCAGTGTTGTCAATCCAGCCCATATTACCACTTCACTGGTGCACGGGTAAAATAATACCGTAACTTGTGTTATTCGGTGTCTGATGCTATAAAAAACCTAAATTAATATATTATTCTCAGCAGAGATAGAGATATCACAACGTAATATTTTTACTCGACTTATGTTTGTTCAGAATAAACTCTTCTTTAGTTTCATGCTCTAAGAGCTCTAGGATGTAGACAGCAAAAAGTGCAGTTTTCTATGTATTTTCAAATAGGTTTATTGGAAGCTTGAGTTTCCACAATTTCTATTTGTTATTCGATCAATTCATATATTCCTCTTATAAGTCATGTTCATTTTTATTCATAGAAAATCGATTTTTTTACAAATACATCCCCGCACAATGACATATATTTTTGAGATTGGCAGTTTGTGTCGTATGTATGATTGAAATTTATGTATGTGATAAGTATGTATTTTGTGAAATAGGTGGTTACTTTTTGTCTTGTGTAAGTGATAGATATTAGTTTTTTGGTGTGAGTTGGCTTTCCTATGTGATTTTGTGTGTTCGGCAGCTGTTGGTTGTTTTGTGTGATCAGCATATTTTGTGTACAAATAAAAATAAAATTATTTAATTTGTAATTTTCCGCCAAAAAAATTATACGTATTATAAAGTGACAAAACAGGCAAAATAATGCGCTATGAATGAGTTGGACTTACCGGAAGCTAAAACTCCCAAATATATCCAGCTCCACACAACACACACCACTAAACTGTTTTATTAGCACCAACAATAAACACAATACTAAAAACTCAACGTACATTAAGTGTTTTGTCACGCTATAATACATATATATTTTTATACGTTATACGTAATTCCAAATTAAATCATTTAATTTGGTATACACAGTTTATCGTAGTAAAACACTTGTTCTCATCCACTATACACTTTACTCAACACTTTGCGCTACTCTTGAGCCAACCGGTTTCACTTTTTACAGCATCATCAGGGCTTTGAAACTTTTAAAACTTTTCTTTTCTAAAACTTTTAAAGCCCTGATGATGCTGTAAAAAGTGAAACCGGTTGGCTGAAGAGTATCGTAAAGTGTTGAATAAAGTATACAGTGGATGAGTACAAGTGTTTTACTACGAAAAAGTGTGTATATACTTGGATTCCACCAAGTGCCGACGATAGCAAGTATAGATTCCATTTTATTTGGATTTAAGTATGGATTTCCGCAACGTAACGCCATCTTCTATAATTTTTTATTTTATTTTGTGTATTTTGTGTGACTGTAACTTGTTGCACATATTGTGCGTTTGTCAGTTAATGCGTTATTTGTATTTCATCTGCCTCCCCTCCAACAACAAAAATGGTATCTCCTAAAATATATATCTATAAAAATAATATAACCTATAAGCTTATATAACCTATAAGAATTGCTGCTTGCTTTTGCGCTATAAATATGTCTATGTTTCTGTTTAAGGAGTCGCAATACATTTTCAGTCGCAATACATTTTTACTATTTCAGTTTGACCTATAACTACTCGTATGAGAGTTATAGACCTTTTAGTTTTCCAAAGCGGTGAGATTTCGTGTTTTAAAACATTGTATTTTGAAAGCCTTTCAATTTCTTTTGGAGCTGTAAACAGTAAAAAAACAGTAAACTGTAAACTCAGTAAACAGAAGTTGAGTGAGCACAATTATTATACTACGTTATATAATCGCCTCTGTGGTATTGCGGTCCGGCGTCGGGCTTTACTTCTTGAGGTTCCGGGTTAGATCCCCGGGCTGGGAAACAAAAAAAAATAGAATGTGTATTTTGTTACCGTATTTTTTTTATTATAGTTACATTTTCAATTTTCTCATAAAACGTTGTCAGGTATCGGATATGAGTCCGGTAGGTTTGCCACCTATCACAATGTGAGACTTAGTGTCTTCGGCTAGTCATAGGTGCCCTGGTTGTGCCTCTGTACTCATATTATTTTTTGATTATAGTACGGGTTATAGGTATTGATTCGAGTGGTGATGATAGGATAAAATCTATGGAACCAGATGGAATCTATGGACTATGAAGCTCCTAAGTACGCTGCAGTATATACTCCACGTGTTGGTCCGAGCATGCTCATTGAAATATACCATCTTCTTCTTTGCCAGGAAGGTCTTAAGATGTGAGCGCGGGTTAAAATATAGGTCATTACCAACAAAACTACTGGTGGTAGACTACTCAACAACAATGTGCTAGGGAGCCACCACCTTTCCTATACCTGACGCCATAATCACTCTGTCATATTCTGATCAGGAGGGTCGGGTAGCCTTGCATAAAATGCGAAAGGCATCCCGGCCTCATGACAGCGACGCACCTTTGACAGCTATTAAATCTATAAGCCACGGTTGTCTCTTGCCATTAGGAGAGTCGCTTGAATGAGTGTGAGTTCGCTGACCCCTAACATAAAAGAAAAATCAAAATGTTTGTACTCTACGGACAAGAAGGCAGATGCGACCTACAAGGGACCGACCGATACGGGGAAAAACATTCTACTGCGAAAAGAATTTTAAAAAGTTTATGCAATACCAACTATTGTGAATACCTAAGCATCAATATAATGCAGATGGAAACGATCCAAAAAATAACTCCAACTAAACCTACATCTATGGTCGTTGGTCGAGTGGCTAGCGTACACGCCTAACTACACCGATCAACTGCGAGGCTCGGGTTCGATCCTCGACGGGGCAGGTATTTGTGTGATGAACATTTTAATGTCTGCATTTCCGGGTCGAGGTGTTTATTAAATTTATTCTGGTATCTATCAAAGTATTTCTGTGAATTGGAATCTTTGACCAACACCCATATCACAAACATATAATTTGCTTGCTTTGGGGTTAGATTCAATTTGTGTGACTTGTCCAGGGATATTTATTTGTTTATTTATTAATTTATGTACCTAAGAACCTTTTCAAATCTCGTCACCTTTTAAATAAAAGATCACTTAGAAATTGATCCTTCCGTTTAAAAGTTATGATACTACAGACAGACACAAACATGCAGACACGTCAAACTTATATACCAGCTTTTTTGCCGTCGGTGCTTAAAATAGGTGTAACTATTAGGATTTTTTTAATTTTTAATCCGAAGCCACTTTCAATTTCTAGTCTTTATTTAAATTAATATCAATAGAAATACACTGAAGAATATTAGAATAGCTCCATTCATTACGTGTTACAGAGATCCCGCAGATTATTCTGTATAATACAATTCATCTAGCTAAGCCACAGTGACGCGGGAGCTCCATTACGTAAAATATGATGAGACGAAGGGTGAAAATATAAAAGATACAACCTATGACAAACTTTCTCCATTTATCTCGTTAAATGAACAACGCTTTTATTAAACTTGCGAAAAGCTGTTTTTATTTCATTCATGCCCAATTTCAGTATCTTATATAAGTTACATTTGCTTCAACTACTACTTTACAAACATACCTATTAGAAATTATAAAAAATAATAAATTAAATCGCACTACGCTTCAATAATTAGTTGCCATATTATAGATAGACAAAAACTCTAGAAATGTGTCTTGCTACCTCTTTTTAGTCGACTATGTTTTTTTTGTAGTATCTTCTTTCTTTCTTTAGGTTTTGGCCTATACGTTAGTATTTTGCCATTAGTACCAAGTAGAAATTTTAAAAAATTTACGGTTACAATGAAAAAAAAAACAAAAACAATGGGAGTTTACGGTAGATAGGGATGAATTAATTTATGCTCTAAAATTTGTTTGCATTAATAAATAATCATGTAATCAATACTATAAACAGTGTATAAATAGTAAGTAAATAATTAAAATAACTAATTTAATTAATAACTATTAAAATATTTGCACACCACAAGTTGGTAGAATATGTAGAAACTCTTAAATAATTTTGTAACATCTTTGTAGCACTCATATTCCGCAAATAAATATTTTTTCTTTTTCTTTCTTTTTTTTAAAAAAATACGGTTTATTACTTTACAATAAACTCAAATACAAATAGTTCTTATATATTTTCCCTCATGATTATCTCTTCCCGCTGAGTAGAAAAGACCAGCTGCCTCTCTGCTCTCTGCCGGCATCTCATATTAGGCGAGCTGGGGTTAAAATATAGATGAGTGCTAACAATACTAGTGGCAGAGTGCTGGGCTAGGATTCAGCACTTTACCCATTTCTGCCGCCGGGCCGGAGGGTAGGGTATTTAGCAGACTCGCACAATAGGTCTAATGTACCTACCGTAGGACAGCGACACACCTGTAACATATGTAGTGTTTATAAGCCATGGTTTTGTCTTACCATGAGGATACCCGTGTGCTTGTCCGCTGACCGATTGTTTCAAAAAGTAACGAAACGAGCAAGCCTCATTTTTTTTTATGAGGATAGAGCTTACTGAGTTAGAGCACGTAGCGGTAAAAGTTTGGCACTACGTGTATTTTTTTGAATTTCTGTTAGTTTAGTATGATGATCTTTACCTTGCATTATGGAAAGTGAAGGGGTTAAAAGTGGATTTACAATAAAATAGAAGGGGCTTATTCACTCTTTCTTTAAGGCGGTCACGTTGTAATGCGCTGGAAATACCTTTAGGCAAATAACTCTAATTATTAGCGGCTCAAATTTTTATTGTTATCAATTCAAACAATAAAAGTGAAAGTAATAAAATAATAAAAGTGAGATCCGAGAAAGAGTGGGATTGAAAGAAAGTGTTGGTGCTAAAATGCGAAAGGGCATGCTCCGCTGGTTCGGTCACGTGGATAGAATGACAGATGAAAGATTGACAAAGCAGATATACAATGCGAATGTGGATGGATGTAGGTACCCGGGCAGACCAAGGCGTCAACATTCCACGATCAGATCACTCGGATATTCTAGATCAAAAAGAAAATTGGGTTTTTCCAATTTTCTAATATAAAAAAAAAACGTTGCTCGGGATTGGATATGTGCCCGGTTTGAGATAGGCTTGCCACCTGTCACATTGTGTTTTGTTTGACGATATGTTACTTTTAATTTGCACATTTTACTGGACAGTTTTAAATTATTTATGTTATCATACATTTCTGACATGTTGTATAATATAAAATCTTTTCAATTTTAATTAATCACTTATATCTTTTATTTTTTTAATTATTATTTTTTTAATAAGAGTCTCCGAAACCGGCGTGTTTGTATGAAAAGGGTTATGAATGTGAAGGAAGCAAGACAGGTTTGTCAGGATCGTGAGGTCTGGCACTCGATACTCTCTGCC